>JALIZH010013937.1:0-5000 GCA_030522465.1 Rhipicephalus appendiculatus | reverse complement strand
CGGGACAGCGTGCCAAACTTAAGTTTGGCACGCTCTCCCGCGGTCTCTAAAATAAACTGAATTGAGTTACCCTATATTGCTACCTTTAAGTAGTAGAGTAGCACGTCCATTTTCCAAACGCCGCTAGGAGACACACAATGCGGAGAAGCTGATGCTCAGGCTATTTTTTTGTATTTCCTCACGCCTGGATTAGCACTAGTCATTGTTAGGAAAGCTCATTGGCGGTCAGAGAAACGTTAGGCATCTCATCAGCAAAAGCGAAGTAGCCCTTCGCTGCACGTGTGAGATTGCTAAGCGTATTTACGGGAATCTTTTCTACGTAAAGGTAGCAATAACTTTATGCCAAGGTGGCAGTAACTTCATGCCAAACTGTGTAGCAATCGCCTGTAGGAAGACAACAACCTCATTTGATTGCGAAATTTGGTCCTGACTTTCCTGTAAGTTTTTGCCACCGTGCATGCACACACGTTTCTCCCAAATTACGATATTCAATTGATAGCTGGTGCATGGATTTTTATTTAGTGTTTTTCGTTTCATTATGAGATGTTCCAATTCCGTGCCACTAAGCACGACGAACTACCTAATATGTAAGTAATCTTTTACATTTAGTTCGTTCTATTAGCCATAGGCGTGCGCAGGGTTCCCCTTCAGGGGGGGGGCGAAGGCTCGTCGCAGCGCCCCCCCCTTCCCTATTAAGTCAATGTATGGGGCAGAGTTTGCGCCCCCCCCCCCTTCTTAGGAAAATAGGGGGGGCGGCCGCCCCCTCTGCCCCCCCCTCGTGCGCACGCCTACGCTAATAGCCCAAACGCAACGAAAGGCCGACGCTGGCCATAAGTGAATATGCTTGGCACCTTGGCCACGAATGATGAATCGCTGTAATGAGAGGAAAGTGAACGGAAGGTTGTAATAAACAACTGTCACTTCCACACATTTGGAATGTAGGCCTTTCAGCAGCATGTGCCTCTTCAACAAGGCCGGAAGGAAATTCTTTTAACGCGAAGGTGTTTTATGCAGGGGTTCACCAAGACTTCGGCGACGTATTTCCGTCACGGAAACAACGTCGCAGAAATGCACATAATCAGATGGCAAAGAAGAATGTTTCATCTATGGGCGTCGAACCCATGACCTCTCATCCCGGGACAACAGAAGCCGGACACGCTATTCACTGCGCCACGCTCAGACGTTCTGGAGGCTTTACAAACCCGCATTTTATATCTCACACACTATACTCACAGTGATCTTGGTCGGCGGGGTGGTGTCGCCCTCTAGAAGCGGTCAAGTGAAGTAATGTATCATGACCGTGGGCTCTGCGATTAGCTCCTACAACGCGTCGTTGCTGCGCGTCCGTCCCATTCGGCGCGTTTGCAATAGGAGAAGTGCAACTTTGTCAACGCCTTAACACAACGCAAGGTGGACACCTTAGCCCAATCGTCGGCCTCGCTAATAGCATCCATCCATACCAAAAATAGCTCTGCGACGCCCGTCTGCCTCGCCTGGGGGTGACACCACCTTCACCGCTTACGCTCCCCCCCGTGAAAAGAAAAATCATGGCCGGGCTACAGGGGAAACACGACGCGCGTTACGTTTCGCTCTAGTTCGGCCGTGGTGTTCAATAACTCATTAACATGCCGCGGGATGGCGACCTTAGCCCAAGTTCTGCGTCCAATCAGTGACGTTTTTCTGGATGTCGGACCGTTTTTTCTGACTGCCATCTCGCCGTTAGCTACTGCAGCTACCACAAGCGTTTGTTTAATCATTAATCATGGAAGTTAGGCGTCGGGATCGAGATGAACCACCAAGCGTCAGCGTGGGTTCATCCACGTTAAACGGTGCTACGCTCTAAGAAAAAGAAGAGTCACTTGACTCTTTTCTGGTAGTCCTGACGTGCCACGTATACGACTCTCTTAAAAGAGGCACGTTGACTCTCTTGTGGGTCACACGACTCTCAGGAGAGAGTACAATGACCCCCCAAAGAGAGTCACCGTGCCTCCTTAAAGAGAGTCAAATACGTGGCACGTCAGGACTACCCGAAAAGAGTCAAGTGACTCTTCTTTTTTTTTTTTGCTTAGAGTGTGTAGCTGCCAAACACCAATAGACAATGTGCAAGCTCTCTTATATCAATGTACAGTAAACGTTAAACTACACCTTTAAAGACACGTTTTACCTTAGTGCCATTTCTACGATTCCTATGACGGAAGGATCAACCATGTTGTTTTTCTACATTTGGCCAGCTATTTCTAAGGTGAAAGGCTTAGTGGGTCCCAGATCGCCGAAATTCGTGACGTCATTGTGACGTCATGTCTTAACATCAGGTGACGACGTCGTCACACGACATCATCGCTTGTTAAAATTAAGCGGATCGCGGACGCATTTCAAAGCCACGTGAGTTTGAGCATGCCAGTAATATCTCCCCTGGATACAGTGTAAAACCACGTAAAATGCAGAAAACTATCGGCAGTGCGGGGAATGGATCGATACGATTGACTGAGAAGAAAAAGATGGCGGCGGATTTTGCCTTCGAGTCGTCTTCGGCGAACGCACAAGTGACCGTGTCACTCTTTTCGCTTCAGGACTCATACCGCTGCGTAGCCACGTTGCTTTGGTGCTGTACTATAGCAACATGGCATTGCATTACCGACTATTTCCACTAATACGGAACAATAGCCATCCCTTGAACCGTCCCCGAACAGGTTGCGAACATTAGCCGTCGACGACGAACCGATCCAGTCTTCGTGGCCAACGAAGCAGCGGCGGTCCGCCGCGGTGGTATAGCGGTTAGGGTGCTCGGCTGCTGACCCGAAGGTCGCGGGTTCGATCCCGGCACGGCGGTCGCATTTCGATGGAGGCGAAATGGTAGAGGCCCGTGTACTGTGCGATGTCAGTGCACGTTAAAGAACACCAGATGGTCGAAATTTCCGGAGCCCTCCACTACGGCGTCTCATAATCATATCTTGGTTTTGGGACGTTAAACCCCAGATATTATTATTATTAACGAAGCAGCGGCGAAACGGCGATCGACGGCGGGAAAGATCCGGGCTATGCTCGGCCGTGAGAATGAGCGAGAAGTGGCAAGGAAGCGAGATATCACCAGTCAACCCGGAGTCGGTCGAACCTGACTACGACCTGCGAAAAGTGCATGCAAGCACCGATGAAGCCAACGCCAGATTTGCTCGTGAGTTTCTAGCACCCGAGTTGCATTCGTATAATGAACCAATTTTATCCTGCGTTACCCTGCGCATAGGCAGGATAACCGCTGGTCATTTAGAGTAACTGACTGGATTCCAAGAGAAGGGAAACGCGTGAGGGGGAGACAGAAAATTAGGTGGGCAGATTAGATTAAGAAGTTTGTGGGTACAACGCAGTGGCGTAGCCAAGGGGGGGGGGGGGGGTTCAAACCTCCCCCGAAATTTTTCAGTTTTGCTTGCGTATGTATGCACCCACACAAACGCACGCACGAACATACATAAAGTATGGTTGAACCCCCCCCCCCACCCCCCCACCCCCCCCCGAAAAAAAATTCTGGCTACGCTACTGGCACAACGTGACAGCAGCAAGCGCAGGACCGGGTTGATTAGCGGAACATGGGAGAGGCCTTTGCCCTGCGGTGGGTGTAGTGAGGCTGACGATGATGATGATGATGGTAAATGAACCAAGATTTATTTATTTATTTGTTAGGGGCGAAGCCCCTTAGGCTTTCGGCTTGTCGGGGTGACTTCAACGCAGCGCCTCGTCTGTTTTATCAATGCCAGCCAGATGCGGCCGATTCAACATAGAGGAGGCGCTGTCTGAGGCAAGGCAAGAGATAGTAGTACGGCCCGCAGAAGACAACCGTCTTTCGACGATATTTGCAGCGAAGCACGAAGATACGCGGCCAATATTTACCGAGGTTTTCATTCAAAGAAATCGTTAACGATTGAGAGTACCATCGTACCCTACCGCGCCTGAACGGAGAGCGTCCACTGCCAATGGAGCCATCCACTGTTTAACTCTGCTTAAACACGATCGTCACAGAACACCGTTGTGGCTCGGCGTGCTTACGAAATGGCAATTCATTATCTTGTGATATTCAAATGCATAGGTCTGGACAATTGTACTGTAATCAAAGTTGATTGTGCAGAGCGTACGCCTTTTAACTTGTTCACTTGTTTAACTTAATCACTGTTTTAAACTTGTTCAGGGATTATTCGTCTGCAACCGCGGGTTTCAATTAAATATCTGCAAATTGTGATGTAATACGCGCGACGATTGTGCAAGGTAATCATTTCGGGCCGGCTAATTGGATAAACTGGCAGTAATTACTCCTTCCACTCACAATTGTCGTCGCTTTAAGAAGCACCTTCTCTTGTAATTGCTTTATTATTTCCTCTCATCTCGCGCATCCCGTCCTCTGGAAGTTCCAAGATAAAAGGGGCTACATGAATTTATAACAAGAAGTTAATTAGCTGCTCTCCACAAACGCAGCAATTAGTCGACTTATCCGAGCGAAAACGCCATAATGCTAGTTTCAATTCAAGAGGGTCTTTGTTCGGCGACGTGCTTACTGTTCTCATTATTTTTATCCGTGCGCAAAAAAAAAAAGCTCTTTTTGAGTTGTAACATCCCATCAGATGGTCCTTTCCTTTTATCCTGTAATCAATGGTATGACCATAGGCGTGCGCTGTGTTCTCCATCGGAGGGGGAGGGGGGGGGTTAATACAGCGCCACCTCCCCTTCCTCCTGTTGATCGAATCCAAAGGGAAACAAGTTTCGCAATGGGGTGCGAGAATTAAAGGGGCCCACAACTAGCTCGAATGTGTGATTCGAGCCTGGTGGAAATGAAAAGACCGTGAATTGTAAGCGAGAGATTCAAGCATCTTTCTCGCGATCTGAGTAGGAGTTATACGAGTGTTCTTAATTAAGTGGGCTAGTTGGCTCACGAACAGAGTGGCAGAACAGTGCAAGAAACGGAATGGCGATCACACAGGACACAGCGCCGACTATCAACGGAGTTCATAATAAGC
>JALIZH010013936.1:0-14592 GCA_030522465.1 Rhipicephalus appendiculatus | reverse complement strand
AACGGAGTTCATAATAAGCGCTGTGACCAACTTCAGTGGATGGCGCCTAATTACAATTGACATTAACCCTACGTGAAGCCTGTATCGTAGCAGTACATGTGTAATGTTTATGAAATCACATAGCCAGCATTGCAACTACAATTGACGTTTCATCAACATTATGCCAGCGTAGGGTCTTTTTCGGAAACAGTTCCGAGACCTGGCGTGGCTCTGTGGTAGAATACTTGATTGCCACACAGAATGCTTGGGTTCGGTTCCTGCTAAGACCCTGATATTCATTCTTTGCATTCATCGGATCAACGCTGCCAGTGTCAGTTTTAGATGCGAAGCATCTTAGGCACGGGGTTCTGTCCGTCCCGCGTCCGCCGTCCCGCGTCCGCCGTCCCGCGTCCCGCGTCCGCCGTCCCGCGTCCCGCGTCCCGCGTCCCGCGTCCGGCCACTTTCATGAAGTAGGGAAGCACCCATTATGCGAACCAGAACACTGTAGTAATATGAAGGCCGTCAACCACTACTACAGTCACCAGAGTCATGGCCGAGAGCACAGAGAGGCTGCTTAGCAATGGCTAGGCAGGTGGTGTCTGTCGCCCAGGTTGACCCATTCCTTGAGTCATGGCCGAGAGCACAGAGAGGCTGCTTAGCAATGGCTAGGCAGGTGGTGTCTGTCGCCCAGGTTGACCCCATTCCTTAATCTTGCTTGCATGTGTTTGGAGGGGGCTTAGTCCGTCCCTCCTTCCCGCGTCCCACACCACCACAGCGCATGCGCGTCCCCTCCCCCTCTCTCTCCTACGCTCACCCCCTTTGTCTCCTCTAGGAATCTTCTACTCTACGGAGCG
Source organism: Rhipicephalus appendiculatus (assembly GCA_030522465.1). Taxonomy (NCBI): domain Eukaryota; kingdom Metazoa; phylum Arthropoda; class Arachnida; order Ixodida; family Ixodidae; genus Rhipicephalus; species Rhipicephalus appendiculatus. The sequence goes on along the minus strand of JALIZH010013936.1, from coordinate 13,759 downwards.
GCCCCCCGCGTCCCACAGCGCATCCCTTCCCCTATACTCTCCTACACTCACCCCCCTTCATCTACTCTAGGAATCATCTACTCTACGGAGCGGCGCCCGCGTCCTCTCTCCTCTAGGAATCCTCTACTCTACGGAGCAGGCTCCGGCGTCCCACAGCGCATGCGCCCCCTCTCTACTCTACGGAGCTGCTCCCGCGTCCCACACCCCCCACAGCGCATGCACGTCCCCCTCTCTCTCCTCTCTTACGATCCCCCCCCCGTCCTTTCCTCTAGGAATCCTCTACGCAGCGGCGGGCACGACAGGTGGTGTGACAGCTGCATACTCCGCTGGGGGGCGCCACGGTAGTTCCGCGGTATGAAAGTGACGGAGCGCGCGCGCCTCATTCTCTCTCCTGTGCAGCGCCGCGATGAGCGCCCGGACCGCTGCCGCGAAATGAGAGCGGCGACGTTCCTCCCGCTCAAGCTAATTATCTCCCCGCTGCTTCGCATCCACACATGGTTCCCTTTAGCGGGAGATGGGGAATTTTTTTCTTAAGGCTGTCGCGATTAAATTAACAATGTCTGTTCTCGCCGTACCTGGTTAGATATAAACTGTGAATCCGCGGTTGCGCATACCCTCATACCTGTGGCACATACCCGCCCGTGGTATACGGGTATGCGCCACACCTGTCTGGAAGAAAGGGTCTGACGACGCAAGCGACGGGATTTTCACGTTATTTGCGTTATGACCAGGCAGACATATTCATCGAACCCTCTTACCCTCCCATACTAATTTTGGTCTACCCCAAGTTAAGGAGGCGATCACGAGAGCCCCCCAGACGTAGGCAGATAGACAGACAGACAGACAGACAGACAGACAGACAGACAGACAGACAGACAGACAGACAGACAAACAAACAGACAGACAGACAGACAGACAGACAGACAGACAGACAGACAGACAGACAGACAGACAGACAGATAGATAGATAGATAGATAGATAGATAGATAGATAGATAGATAGATAGATAGATAGATAGATAGATAGATAGATAGATAGATAGATAGATAGATAGATAGATAGATAGATAGATAGAAACGTGATAGAGAAATGCTCAAAGTGCCCGCAGTTCACAAAGAAATGCTTCGCTTAAAAAAAAACACTTAGAGTCTGTCAGTTTTTTTCTTCTTACCCTTTTTCGACGTTTTAGTGGCTTTCTTCGTGTTTAAGTACGTACCGACTTGCCCAACAAGCAACACTCTTGAAGTCATCTGGCTGCGTTTCCTAACCACGATATGTGCAGACATCTCGATATAACATTTCTTGTTGTTCCAGTTAAGGAGGAGAACACCCTGTCTGATGCAGTGCCTAAGTCAATAAGCACGGCAGGTTACGTTGAACGTGGACTGCCACGTTGATAAGCTTAAACTCACGCCCGTTAGTCCTTCGGTCCACTTCACTTCTTATCCACTGAGTGCGTTCAATCTACGTGAAAAAAAAAAAGAACAGGTGAACATCTTTTAATCGAACAATGAAGAAACTTATTTTCTTTACGAAAGCAATCTCATTAGTAAAGCAAGAAATGTTAAGTGAGCCGAGCGCTAGTTCACGATAGTTAGGAAATTGTGTCCTTTGCATGATCCTGTTATTTATGAGGCTTCGGGTGAATTAGGTTAAAATGTGAACTCTGGCGTACCATTTTGACTTCGTGGAGAAAAGAATTTTTTTTTATTGCGTTGTGGTGTTGTAGCTGGCTTTGGTCAGCGTTATCATGCTCAAGCCTAATCAATAATTAGAGTTATCAAAGCTCGCCTTATTAAAATAGTAAAGTTCCTTTTATCTTGATCTTTAAAGTTTATCGTCTCATCAGAGCTCTCTAGTCTTAGATTACCAAGAATAAGTGGACGAAGCAGTGCACTGTATCTAATTGGGCTTTCTTTACTGTCGTTAATGACCTTATCAAACGGGTATTTTCTTAGAAGTCACCACCCGCGTTACTAAAGAAATGGATTGTTCAGTGGCCTGTGACTAAACTCACTAAATTGCTAGCGTCCTTGCTCTCTGAGCGTCTGTCTTGGATTAGTCACACCTTGTTGCGTGTCTGAGCAACATTAAAAAACAAACAAGATAATACAAGGTAGCCCTGTAACACTGAAGGGAATACCAAACTGCTCTGCGACATTTGCTCTTAGCGCAATGAAAAAAAAAAGGAATAGAAACAGTCACGCAGCCCCTTATGCATTTGCCTAAGATGACACAAACGCGAAAGCCACCTATCTTCATCTGTTTCGTCTCGGTCGATTGTATTGATGCCCCCGTCCCCGAAAGCTATCTGCACCCAACGTGGATTTGCACTGCCTCCAAGATCGAAGGCATTGGAAGCTTTTCTGCACCCAACGTGAATTTGCATTGCCTCTGAGATAGAAGGCACTGGAAGCTTTCTGCATGTTACATGGTTTCGCATTGCCTCCTGAAGCGGCCCACCTTTGACCGAGTGAAGATAACATGGAACGGCGTCATCACGTGACGTCAAGTTATTTTACGTCACAATGACGTCAGGATGATGTCACAAATATTGGCGACCTGAGACAGCATCACATGTTGATGATTTTTTTTTTTTGCATCACTCGTGTTGACGACGACGCCGCCGACGATCACTTTTCGCGTTTAATGGGGTATTTAAGTCTCGCCTTAATAAAAATTAAAGAAGTAATGGCTAAGACCTGCTGCTCTTCGCAACACTGGCTCACGTGGGAACGTTCACGAAAAGTCGCTGGCTTTCCATTGAACAGTGGAGCTTATGCTGTCGCGGCATTTAAAGGCATCAATTTACGATGGGCGCTGTTGAAAATCGACCCATGGGCCAAGAAATGTACGGGGAAACAAAGAGAGAGATACGTCGCGTTGACCTTGTTACTTGACATCCACGCAGTCGTGTACAACGAATTTCTATCTGAATCCAGGGTTGCCGTTGGTGGCTACTTTGCGCCAAATTGGCTACTTTTCGACCCCGTCTGGCGACAAAAATTTGCAGTTGGCGCCATGGCTATTTTCTGGCTACTTTTAAAGTGCTGATTTGGCGCATTAAATGGTCATTTTTTATCATTTTTTCAGAAAAAATACGTTGTTTTTAAGCTTTTCTCTCGCTTCAGCCGAAGCGTAGGTCGTCCTCCACCCACCAGGCTGGTGCGAATCGGGGCACCCTTACGCGACGCTTAGCGCGTCTCCAAATACGGAGTGGCGAAGTTGCGTGCAAGGTGATGAACGCGTGGCCAGCCCAGTGCTCAAGCTTCCCGCCATCCAATGTGATGCTACGCGCAAGTTTTACGAATAATTTTGATGCGCAGTGCGTGTTCCCGTGTAAACTTGAGAAAACAGGCATCTGCAACAAAATTTAGCTGGCCTGTTTATCTACAACCAGAATTTGGTCTGCAGCTTCAACGAAAATCTGTTTCAACTTACATGTTCCTATACTGACTTGCTGGCTGGAATATTCTAACATAACTTTGTGTCTGGCAAGAACTCATATTTTCTACATAAAGTATACACACGCGTTATGAATTTATCATAATTCGTTCATTTAAGTTATTTCCAACTTATCGGTGACTTTCTATGGTCTTACTCATTCAAAATGCTATTATTTATTGATGAATACTAAAAAATCTGCTCATAATACCATTTATGTTCCATGTGGCTACAAATTTGGCGATAATATTAAATTGCATGGCTACTTTGGCTACTTTTGGCTTGAGTTCTGGCTCCTTTTCAAGTTCACCCAACGGCAACCCTGTCTGAATCTGAAACTGTCGATACACTTTCCCGCGCAGATTAGCTGGAAAGCATAAAAGATTGCGTTCGTAGCGTCTGACAAAGTTGTTACAAGGAGGCGTGTTAGATACTGCATCATGATAACGCCTCGACGTCCGTGTGTATGCTGACACTCAAGTGCTTTTTTTTTTCTTTTTTTTTTCTTGTTCAGATGTTCTTTCGCTCCAGCCATGAAGCGGGTAAATGTGCAAAAAAAAAAAAAAAAAAAAAAAGGCTGAGTTATTTCGAGCTCGGGCGCTAGCGTGGAGTTTTTGGAATTACATGGAGTGCTAGATGAACCAGTCTATCGGTCATATTAAACCTGCATGTTCTTTCGAAGTACAGGTCGTCAGAGCGAGCCCTTTTTCATTTTGGTCGTCATGCGGGCTGTCGGTTCAATAGAACGACGTTATTGCTAGCCACTGCGGAAGATGAGAGAAAACCCAGTCATCCGCGCACAAGATGTTTGGGCGTTTTCTTCAGGCCACAAGGAAATGTTATCGGTGAGCATTATAAGTCGCGTTAAATAGATCACACAGGATTGACGTAATTGGGTACTCATGGATATCGTGTATTCATGCAATGACCAAGAATCAACGGTGGCTATACGGTACATAACGAGTGAATTAATTGTCTAGAAAGAGAGAAAGAAAGCTTTTGTTTTTAATACCCAAGTCCGGGTCCGATAATTGCTTAAGGGTCAGTTCAGAAAACCTATGCACAAAAAAAAAAATACGAGATTACTTTTCACACTGAACAAGTATTTTAAAAATAAAAAATTGGGGGGACCCTTAAGCTTCGCCTTTAAGAGTTGAACGCGATGGCGATATCCTGCCCCTGGTGCGTACTTCAACCACTTAGTGCATACTCTGTAATGGGTAGCATGCTTTAAACCGCGACAAATTACACGTGAAATTTTTTTCGAACTTGTTATGCACCCATTACGTGGTCTTAGGGAATACACGCAGTAACGTGTGTGCCTAAAAATAAACATTCCAGAGACGTACGATCAAACTGTAACGCATGATATTGTGTCGGCAGCGCGTGTAATCTGTATGATGAGGGCGATCAGGAAATGAATATCATTCTCACACTATGATTTTGTTATTCTTAATGTATCAGCAGCTTAGTTTCAGGAGGAAAGAAATAGGTGTCTGGAAAAACGCTCACTTAGAACCACTGATCTCCATCCAAACCAACATACATTTAAAGGGGCCCTGCAACACCTTTTGAGCATGGTCAGAAAACGCTGCCGATCGGTAGTCGAGGCTCCCGAGAACGCGCGAGCGAAATATTATAGCGCAGCACGCGGCCTGGAATTTACAATAAATTCTCAAAGTGAGCTAAAAAATCGCTTTCCCTTCTCTCGAAAAATGACGCTACAAGCTCAAAAAAGTCACAGTTTCGCCACTAGGGTGAAGCAATGAATGCGATAGCGAGAAATTAGTTTGTCACCCGAACAACGACAAGCAGCTCGATACTTGCAACGCGCCGCCGCAGCACAAAGAAGGACGCTCGAAAAGGACGCATAGGTATACACAGGACAAGCGTGAACTATTAGCAACTGTCGCACTTGTTACGTGTTTGTATTCGAGCAACGCGCAGCAAGTGTCCACAATGCAGAAGCAGACGCTGTTGTTGTTGCCGCTGACATGGCTCATACCCACTCAGGGGGGATTGGCCAAGGATTGATTATATGATTATATGACTTTTCGACACTGTTTGATACTTCTTTTTCTTTTAAACTGCGGCATGTGGAATGACCCCTCTGCGTCTCCTGCCACGCGGTGGCGCCTGACGCCAAGTGTGCCCGGTGTTCTTTTTTTTTTTTTTTTTCTTCTACATCATGAGTGGTACAGAAGGGAGCCACTTTTTCGTGCGCATCTCAAGGGCAGTTTTCAATTTGAAAGAAAGTGTAAAAGTGTTGCGTGATAGATAACACGATCAAGCTGTTCCGAGATATGCGTACCACGAGCGGCAAATGGTGCATATCAATAGCTCGCCGTTATACCACTGGCTGAGCATGGCGTGTGGCTGTGTTGGCTAGCGCAGCAGACTGCGGAGCGAGGGGTCGCTGGTTCGAATCCCCGGTAAGGTGGTTTTGGAATTTTTTTTCTAATAATTTATTTTTCTTTATGGCTTTTTTATATATACACATACATATACATATCCGGGACATGACGGCGTCGACAGACGGCGACGGAAAATCAGCCGAGAGTGTCCATATAACTGCTATCGCAATAAAATCACTCGTTACAGTCATTGTATCAGCCATTGGCTGATTTGAGCATGGCGTGCTCGGTCGTTACTGGGGCTGCCGTGGGAGGTCGCGACTTGTCCACGCGTGCGCGCGCGATCGCACTGAAAAGCCGCGAATTCGAAGAAAAAAAGAGAAAGAAGTGCTCAAGGTCACGAGGCGCGCGTGACGTATTTTCTTTCCCCGTGCCATCCCTCCCTGCTTAGCTTCCAGTGCTTTCGTCGGGACGAGAGAAGAGAGCATGCAATTGTAGCCTGCGACAAATCTTTGTAACTCCGCTTGTACTGGACGGATTCTAAAAATTTTTGCGGTGGTGAATTCGTGAGGCAATAAGCTCATTTAGTGAATCCATTCCATGGCTACTTGGAAAAGTGTTGCAGGCCGCTTTAAAAAATACATTTTAAAATATGCTGCACCAACTTACCCGGCACATTCTTCCTTCACATAGACATCAATGTTTTTTTTTTAATATATTTTCAGGGCCTTCCTTCCTGCCTTTGTATTAATGCACTTGCTATCTCTGTGGGCTAAGGCGCTTCGAAATGAGAACATTTCCTCGAAAAATATATTGTCAGCGTAAGACAGAGGAAAGAAAAGGTAGAAGCAATAGAATCGCTCTACATGTTTCTGAGTTTTTTTTCCTCTCTGGACTTGTTTGCTGTTTTATGCTTCCTTTTTTCTAAGTGCCATAGCTGAGTATGCCCAATTCCATTCTTATTATTAATACCATTTGATTACCAAAGATAGTTTTAAAAGTATTTCATAGTCTTTGTATTGAGGAGGTTTTAAAACATGGAACTTGCTGGGCACGTCATCATCGTGCGTCAGTCAAGTAACATAAATAGAGCATCTTTTGAACTCAAGCAAAAAATTTTGGTACCAGAAGAAAATACGGGCACGCCTCGTTCGTTCTCTTAATTCCCTGTTCTGAAATATCTGAAAAACGTTCTTCTGAGAAGAAGCATATGCCCTCGTGCACACAAAAATCAAGCAGGCCAACAACCTGTGCAATCGCACATGATATTCGCCGACATCCATGTGAAAATTTGCTTTCATATTTATCATATTCCTCCATTAGATTTCGTAAGCATTGTGCATGCGCTGTGTTTTAATTTTTTTTTCTTTTGCTGTTTTTATTCTATTTTTGCAACCCGTTCACGGCACCGTCATTGCTCTATAGTGTTTGCAGTTTAGAGCACCCAGTAAACCCACAAGGGCGTATAATGGTGCGGAAAGTGGTGTTTGCACATATAATGCCATGTTCTTGCTTATTGCCTATACAAAATTACTACAGCGTATGAGCATGTTCCGCATAGCGTAGGTTTGTGTTCTCGTGCGCCGTGAACCTGTCACCCGGCACACTTGCGAGAAACGCGCCCGTGTTGCGGCCCGCAGCTCATACGCGCGAAACAAGATTGAAGTTGTCTGCGTGCGTGGGCTTAAGCTGAAATTGCTGTTGGCTCTGTGCGCCGCCCTTTGTTGTTCGAGAAACAAAGGAGTTCTATTCCGGGAAGTAGGCAGGTGGGCAGGCAGCCTCAGGCTATACAAAAAAACTTACCCCAGTTCCAACCTGTGTGACATCTGCAAAAATAGCGGAGACGCGGTTCTTCGTGTTTCCCTCGTAATTTTCTGTGATTTCTTGTGATTTCGGAATGGGTGTCTGGGATTACGTTATTTGTAGAGTAGAGATGCACGGGAGAAGGCGTGTGGCAGCCCCTCCCCCCAGCTGCCCCTGTTAAAGAGAGAAAGGGAAAAATAGGACGAAAAATAGATAGAGCAATAAAGGGAAAGTAATAGTTAAAGAGAGAGGGAGAAATGAATAGAAGTAAAGAGGGTAGAAAGCAAAAAAAAACGGATTTGGAGAAAAAGAAATAAAGAGGGTAGAAAGAAAAAAAAACGGATTTAGAGGAAAAGAAAGAAATAGAGGAAAGAAAAAGAAAACCGAAGAGAAACAAAGAAGGCTGCCCAGCGGCGCACTTCCTTCAGGACACCTCGTACGAAGCTCCCTTATTATTATTTTTTGTTTTTAGTTTTTAAGTGTGACACTATAGCAGCAACATGCTCTTAGCAAAGAAGGTTCTTTAGTTATCCGCAGTCGTATAGCGGTTACGGTGCTTGGCTGCTGACCCGAGGGTCTTGGGTTCGATCCCGGCCGCGGCGGTCGCATTTCGATGGAGGTGAAATGGTAGAGGCCCGCGTACTGTGCGATGTCAGTGCACGTTGAAAAACACCAGATGGTCGAAATTTCCAGAGCCCTCCACTACGGCGTCCCTCATAATCGTATTTTGGTTTTGGGACGTTAAACCCCAGATATTATAATTATTAAAGAAGGTTCTTTAAAAAGCAAAGGTGATGCATGGCGCGACGTTCGACCACGTGGCAGATCAGTCACTCTATTTCCGGGCGCTTTCAGGCGCTGAGTAAGTTGGCGCGCACTTCGGCCGACTGGGCGTCGGGGGAGCAACGTCGGAAAGCCGAGTGATTGATTGCCCCCGTTTATCGCGACGGTCAAATCTGCCGAAACCGTGCTCTTCAAAACCAACGTTTACGGGATTCTGTCGAAATGCACGGGTTGAAAGTTTTGCGCGCTTCTCCCGTATACGAATGAATGCTGCTGATTCACTCGCTTCACGCGAGTTCCGAGAAAGAACTCCAGTTGAAAGGCACGCGAAATGCCGTTCATTCGGCATAACTGAATACGAAATGACGTTGGCGTGTAGTGCTGCGTGGGTCGAGAGTTCTGAGTGGGCCATGCGCATCACCATGCTTCCACAACGCCAGCCGTTCTTTCCTTTCTCTCTCTTTTTTTTTTTTATTTTGCTTTTCTCATTTTTGTCAGACACTCGACGATGCGGGTTAACTCTTTGCTCCCCACAACAACGTCAGTATCAACTCGAGCTCCCGCCCGTTGGTTCCCGGTTATGTGCGGCAGGACACACACAAGAAACTTTTTTTTTTTTTGTAATATCGCCAAAGGGCCACACACGTTGTAGTTTTTACACTGCAACGTCGCGTGCTACCTGTGGAAGGCCGTGAACAATGCACTGCCGCAGAAGTGACGCGATGACAACAGTCGTTGCCGCTGATAAACAAAAGGTGACGAGTTTCTTGGTTGTTTATCTTGTATATCTGAAGCGAAGTTTCTCATTGTTTCAGTTATACTTGGTGCACAGCTGCCAGTGACAGAGCGTTCTTCAGGAACCTGATGCTGGAGAACTTGCTTCTTTTGTTGCTTAGGAATAAACCATTCTGGCATGCGTTGGTTGCAGAAGCCGTCTTGCAAAAACTGAGTTGCTCGTGGAACTAAACAGGGCATAAGTATAGACGATTACCATCTTACGTAACATGTATTGGGTTGCTTAAACCGTTGTGTTCACGTGCGTCGTTTTGCCATGAATGTGTGTGTGTGTGTGTGTGTGTGTGTGTGTGTGCGTGTGTGTGTGTGTGTGTGTGTATGTGTGTTTGTGTGTGTGTGTATGTGTGTTTGTGTGTGTGTGTGTGTGTGTGTGTGTGTGTGTGTGTGTGTGTGTGTGTGTGTGTGTGTGTGTGTGTGTGTGTGTGTGTGTGTGTGGTTATGTGTGTGTGTGTTCATATTTGTGAAGGTACACACAATCTGGCTTATCAAACTGATAGTCTACTCAAGTTACAAAATAGCGGATCTGGAAGTTCTTCCGTTTAGAGAGTGCGTCTTAAAGGGACACTAAAGGCAAATAACAATTTGCGTGAGAGTGAAAGATCAATGTTTGGGAATGTCTAAAACGTCAATATTATCAACAGCAGTGCTCTACTAATCTAGAAATTAAGGCAGATGTATGACACTACATGCGCTACGAGTGGGACATCTAGGAAACGATCCCAATGACATCACAGCTACCGGCTACAATTAATCACTGGTAATCAAACCAGCTGCAGTAAAAAAGAAGCTTCCGTGCATTACAACACATAATAAAATGCTCCTTGCCCGTTTCTGTTTGATTCATAGAAAAAGGAACCGCCTGGCGTTACTATGAGGAAAGGCGCGAGTGGTTCAAAAATTGCGTTTTCGCTTGGTTAGGCTGGATAGGTGGCGCCATCTAACGGAGCCCAGTTGCACCAAGCAAGCAGAGTAGTGTTCAATGGCCGTTGTTGTTGCTGTGGCTCCCGCTACTTTCGCTCTGCTGCTGCTAGTGTCGGCAGCCGCGCAGTAAAGGCGGGCAACGTTGGGCACGGAAACAGTGACATCAGAGATTCCGAATGCTTAGGCGGGTGATTTGAAGTGCGCTAACGCGATGCGGACCACTAAAGCGTGATTTTATTTCAAAATAAGCATTTCCTTGGCACGAAAGTAGCACTACGAGGTTTCTGCACCGCTATTTCAGTAATCAACGTCGACTTAATATTTCACTTTAGTGTCCCTTTAAACTCGAAAAAATAATGTGTTGATACGCCGTACAGAAAAAGAAAAGTATATCTAAAGGAAGATGAAGCCGCGCACCTTTCATCTAAACGATACGTTATTTATTATAATTTATAACTGTCACTTTCACATTACCCCATGGGTGTTTCTTGTGTTGTTGTTGTTGTCGTTGTTGTTGTTCTTGTTCTTGTTCCATGAAGCATTGCTGATCATAGATCTGATATCCTTGAAGACAACAGACGGTACGAAAAGCCTTCGCTCGCTAGGTCTATCTACCCAAGGAATAAAACATTCCTTGACTAGATAAGACAATAAAACTTCGTCGAGGAGAAAACAAAGCATATGAAACTGTTGTCTCCACAGGTCTGACCTATCGATGAAGCTGCAAATTGCATCGCACCTGTCTGAGCAACTTTATCGTGCCGTCTCTGTCTAGAAGTGGCTTTCACAAAAGCGTACTCCCATAGGCGTGCGCACGAGGGGGGGCAGAGGGGGCGGCCGCCCCCCCCAAGTTACCTAAGTAGGGGGGGGGGCGCAAAGTCGGCCCTATACATTGACTTAATAGGGGAGGGGGGCGCTGCAACAAACCTTCGCCCCCCCCAGAACGGGAACCCTGCGCACGCTTATGCGTACTCCTTTAAAGTCGCATTATCAGACACCTCCCGCTGGGACTACCGCAACTGCGACAAGACCGTGAAACACGTATTGTGCTTTTGCTGTCATTTTAGCGTAGAACGCGATGTATGTTTGGTCTACGTTTGAGATAACGGAACCTTAGACCACTTTCGCGAAAATATCTTTGATAATAGAATTGCGCATCGCAAACTTGTAAGCGACGCGGCCAGCGCTATAGGTCACGAAAGTGACTGGCCTCAGCGATCGATTGCAGAGGCACTGGACAGCCGTAGATGTTCTCGGTGTAAGTAGTGCCCTGCCTACAACTTCTTTTCCGTTTTGTCTCTCAAGCATTGCAATGGTAGCAAACCGCATTCGGGTCTCATTCACCTCCGGGCCTTTCCTTCCTTCTATTCCTCCTCCCACTCTAAAAAAAAAAAAAAGTGATGTCTTAGGCCCATGTTCGCAAACGCTCCTCGACTCGAAACTCAACCTCAAGGTATCCTTGAGGACTGTTTCGCGTGGCGATTTCTGCAACGCGAGAAGTCTCAAGGATCCCTTGAGGTCGACTTTCGAGTCGAGGAGCGTTTGCGAACATGGGCCTTACTCCTTTCGGTGAGTTCTGACTTGTCACGAATATGACTCTCTTTAAAAGAGATACGTCGACTCCCTTTAAGGTCCCACGACTCTCAGAAGCGAGTAATAATGATCTCCAAAGGGAGTACACGCGTTTCTTTAAAAGGGTCATATACGTGGAAAGTCAGGACTCCCCCCAAAAAACGAGTCAAAGCTCGACTATTTCCTTTCTTTTTTTTTTCTTAGATTGTCTGTGTGACATGAAAACCGCTATGAAGTCCCATTTGGGCCCGAATGGTCTAACTGTACTCGAGCGCGTACGGGTCGTTTCAAAAACATTCATTTTCGACGTTTCACCGTACAACTATCCCATTCACTTCCGCGTATTCGCCGATGTTGACAGAGCGAAACAACCCGTAATGGGATTCCTGAGTGATATAGCTACACGTGCCAAATCATCGATCGGGGTGGGTTGTGAGGGCAGCCAGGTGAAAAGATGAAAGCATATGCTGGGCACTTCGTTCGTCATTAGACCTGGGTATTCATATATCTCGTGATCTAGAAAGCTCGTTGCCGCCATATCGAAAACATGAATGAACCTCGAACTCGGTTAATAGGCGGCTGTTGGCAGAGTGATATTATCGAGGGCGGCAATACATTTACATCTTCAACGTCGTCGGACCGTGTTGTGGTCGCGTTTCCAGGTTTTTTTTTTATCCCGTTCGATAAGCAACGCATGTTTCCCTGCGGTAGCTGGATGCGTTGCAGACCACGTGAGATTGGCAAACAAGTCTACTAAATGCAATGAACGGACGTAGCAAACAAGTTAAGCAAACATCGCGGCTCAGACAACCTACCGAAGGCATGGGGACGTGTATATGCATTCCAGTCAGGCCCGTGGCCAGGGGGTTAGCCCCCCCCCCCCGAAATTCGGATGGAGGGGGGGCGTTTTGCCAAGAATAAATAATGAAAATAGGTGGTTTTCAAGGTTTTAAACAGGTGCGCCCTCCCCCCCCCCCCCCTGAAAAAAATTTTCTGGCTACGGGCCTGATTCCCGTGCTTCAAAACCTGCCCTAGATTTAGGGGCTAGTTAAGGGACACCCTGGTGATCACAAGTAATCCGGATTCCCACGATAGGGGGCGCATCAAGAAAGTGTAGTGGCTTTTCTATGTATCTTATTGATTGCTAAAGTAAAGGTCATCCTGGGACCCCTCTCACTGATGCCTGCTGATTTTGAGAATCAGATTTCGTCGTCGTTCTCTATTTCCTCACCATCAACGTCATCAATTAGTGAGCCCCCGTAATTGGTAGTTCGACTTCATTTAAAGCCGTGTCCACACATTAATGTTAATAACCGACCACTGTTCAGTATTTTCTTATCATATTGGGGCGTCAACTCTTTCTTCTTTTTACGGGGAAAATTTAGAGAGGTTCTTGAGAATCGTGTGAACCTAAGCTTGTTGGCACACATCCGTAGTAAAAAAATAGCGCGAAAACAACAAAGCTAGTCCTGTTTCATCTGTCTCGTCTTTGTTGTTTTCGCGCTGTTTTTTTACTATGTAGAGAGGTTCACTTAGTGATACAGCGATGAGAATCTTTTTTTAGGGGCGAAGCTCCTTAGCCTGTCGGTCGTGCGTCCCTTGTATGTAGTAGCCACCTGCTGATGACGATGACGATCGCGATGCCATACAACACATGGGGATGACGCTGCCATAAGGGCAGCGTCATCATAGTGGGGACATGGAATGTATCCACTATGTAGTAGCCACCTGCTGATGATGACGATGACGATCGCGATGCCATACAACACATGGCATCGCGATATGGTCTCACATGCATATCGTTTGACCACATGCAACCAACCACCATCACGTCTTTGATGATGTACCTCCGGGAGCTTTGCCCACGCATCATCATTCACTTCGCGGATATGCTGTGATTTTTTTCTACCACATACCAACATAACACATACCAACATTGTTCGAAGCGCCGCATCAAGCTCTTAGCTCGAACTTTCTTACAACCGGGTTTTCCAGTTTCATCCCCGCTTCATCTTCATGCTCAGGTGGCACAGATATTAGAAATCTCAGATTTCCTCTGGCGTCTCTTTATCCTGCAACCATCAGT
>JALIZH010013935.1:0-77013 GCA_030522465.1 Rhipicephalus appendiculatus | reverse complement strand
GCCATACATTGAACGTGATAGAAGAGCACGTCACCGTTCCGCCTCTCTCCAGCGTCATCATTTCCGTCGGCACCCGAAAAACCCGCAGACTTCGAAGGCGTCATCGAGGGTGATCAGCACCTGCTTGTAAACCGTCAGATTTGCGTCGCACGAGGCATCGCCGAGTAGCGTGAAGGGAGAACAACAGTGATGCTTACGAACTTCAGCAACGAATACAAGCACGTGAGCAAAGGCACGACGGTCGCCTACATCGAAGACATTGTGGAAACCAGCGACGCCCTCGCCCTCGCCGAGTTTACCGAACATGCTAGACGAACTAAGCTCATCAACTAACTTTCGACGTCAATCCGAGCCTTCCGACTCATAAACAAGAGCAGCTCAAAAGCCTGCTCCTGCAATACAAGGATTGCTTTTCGTCGTCGTCCAGAGGTCGACAGACACCAGTCGCACAACACCGCATCATAACAGAGGAAAGTTCCAGGCCACTACGTCAGAGCCCGTACAGAGTTTCAACGAGGGAACGCGAGACAATAAAGAAACAAGTCGACGAAACGCTACGCGACGACGTCATCCAGTCTTCAAAGAGTCCGTGGGCATCACCAGTGGTGCCCACGGTGAACGGAACCTAGCTTCTGCGTCGATTATCGCCGCCTGAACAAAATAACGAAGAAGGACGTGTACCCTCTCCCACGGATAGAAAACACCCTCGATCGGCTCCACAACGCGAGGTACTTTTCGTCGATGGACCTCAAGACCGGCTATTGGCAAATTGAAATCGACGAGAGAGACCGAGAAAAGACCGCGTTTATAACATCAGACCGCCTCTTCGAGTTCAAGGTCATGCCCTTGGTCTTTGCTCGGCGCCTGCGACTTTCCAACGGGTTATGGATACAGTACTGACAGGATTGAAGTGGCAGACTTGCCTGGTGTACCTAGACGACGTCATTGTGTTTGCTTCAAACTTCGACGAACACCTCCGGCGACTTGATGCAGTACTTCAAGCAAACAAGACCTCCGGCCTCACTTTGAAGCCTGAAAAGTGCCGCTTCGCATACGAGGAGCTCTTGTTCTTGGGTCACGTGATCAGCAAATCCGGTGTACGCACCGCCTACCACCCGCAGACCAATGGCCTCACCGAGCGTCTAAATAAGACCATCGCCGATATGCTGGGCATGTACGTCGACGTCGAGCACAAGACGTGGGATGCCATCCTTCCGTATGTAACCTTTGCATACAACACGGCGGTACAAGAAACGACGCAGATGACGCCGTATGGATTGGTTTACGGAAGGACCCCGGCAACGACGCTCGACGCCATGTTGCCCAATGTCTGCGACGAGGAAAACGTCGACGTCACCGTGTACCTTAAGCGCGCCAAAGAAGCCAGACACCGAGCGACAACTCGCCCGTCTGCGCATCCAGAGCCAGCAAAAGACCGACAGCCGTCGCTACAACCTTCGAAGACGCCACATGGAATACCAACCCGGTGACCGTGTATGGGTCTGGACGCCAGTTCGCCGACGTGGACTTAGCGAGAAGCTCCTTCGACGATACTTCGGACCCTACAGGGTGCTTCGACGTCTCGGCGCACTCGACTACGAGGTTGTCCCTGACGGCATTACGAACTCTCAGCGGCGCCGTGCGCGACCTGAAGTCGTCCATTTCATGCGCCTCAAGCCGTATTACGCGCGTTAGTGAACCTGAAGACTATAATTTTTGCTTTAGTATTGTACTTTCGTGCTTGTGCTTATTGTTTATTGTACTTTCTTGCTTTATTATTTTCATTTATTGTTGCATGAATCCCCCCCCCCCCGTGTTCTGTTTTAAGCATCGGGACGATGCTTTTTCAGAGGGGGCATTGCCACGCGCGTTTAGTATTATACTTGCGCTGTATTCGGTTTACGCCCACAAAGACTGTAAGCAATGCTCAGCGCAAACCGCGCCTCATTTTTCTAGAAGCCTCGCGTTTATTGTAGATCGTTGTGTTAAGATTGCGCGCAAGACGCGAACACGCGAGCTTATTCCCGAGCTTTCGCGACAACCAGTGATAAGACGGGTATATTCGATGACGCGTATAAACGCCGACGCGCTTCACCACTTGTCAGTTGATCGACGGCCGACGCTCTGTTCGCCGCTATCAGTGCATACCGTGTGTATTGCTGTATTCTTACTTTCCGTTTCTCGGCCACAAGTTCGGCCCAAATAAACAGTTTCATCTTGGACACGTCGCCTGCTGCCTTCGTCGACGTGACGACCACGTGACAATATCGTGGTTTCGGGACGTAGAACCGCAGGTATAATAATTATTATTAACTACATAACAGAGCTAAGAAATCGGGTAGATCCCACCAACTGTGGGAATCGATGTAAAGCGAACCAGTCAGCAAAAAGCTGGATACATCGCACTGATCGTCTTTGAGGCAAATGAAGGCATGTATGCCATGACATGTAGTTCACTATTCCATGTTTGTCATGCATACATGCACGCAGAGATAGAGTATATACCATGACAATTACACCTATATTCTCGTATATACAGTGCATGATGTGTCATTTATGTTCGTCGCGCACGTATGTGATGCCGTACCAATTAACAAAATGGTCGGCAGCGGACCAAGGAAGTGTGATGTAAATAATGCACCATATGACATACATGCCATGCGTTTCATGCTCGGACCTGTTATTTACGTTCGTCATGCAGTCATGTCACACCATAGCAATTTTAGTATATATCCACAGAATGAAACGGCGGCGAGCGCACCGTGAGCGTGGCATGTGAGTAATGCTGTACATGACATGCATATCATGATTTTTCTGTTGCGACCGGTCATTTATTTTCGTCACACAGTAATGTAACGCCATACCAATTCCCGTATATATCAAGCTGACGAAATGACCACGAACGGAACACAGACGTGGCATGTAAGACATGCTGTACATAATATGCATGTCTTGAATTTCATGTTGCCACTATCTTTTATGTTCGTGACACAGAAATGCACCGCCATACAGGTTTTGGCAGATATCCATTTAAGTATATGTACAAATATCGATATGTATTCCTATAAGTACCTATCCATTTTTGTATATCATTATGACGCTCTCCTAGACATTGTTTTCCTTATTTCTCAGTTAGTTAAAACCGCATTTCAATGTGACAAAAAACGGTAGAATTTCCGAAAATAAAGCTGTGCACGTACCCCATCCATCCTTTCTGATCAAACAGTAGTTATGCAGTTTCATGACTTTGTTCATGCCTTCGAGCACTCCGTCTTCATGGCCACGTTTACAAACTGTTCAGCGTGCTTGAGGATGTCGTGCACTTATGCATTAATCAATTTGTTCCTCTCTAGACCCAAAAAAAACTAAACCGCAGATTGCACCACTGAATCGCCACTTGCCGCAAACTTCACGTTGCTTTCGTCGTACGCGCCGTTTAAAAATGACATGTAATCCAGATTTATCAGTCGCTTTAACACTACTGTGATAGACCTACGTAAAAAATGTAATGTACTAAAAACTTTTGTTTTTATGCAGGCCTTGCTAATTCCAGCCCTATATTACCCCAACTAGAGGTCATACAGTTTTCTTTATGTTACATGGTGCGGCTGTTTCAGACCCCGTAAAATAGTCAGTGGGTTCAATATCTATTTTCAGTGTTAACGCATCGCAATGCTCTTCTTTGCTGAGAAGTTCTAACCCTCAGCTCTCTATCGGAGATGTGGTAATTACTACAGATGGCGTCTTTAAAATGATTCTCAAGTTTGATACAAGAAGTGGCTGGCCCCAGGAATAGTCGAAATAACTTTCTCGTGCGATGCGCTCTGTGGTGTTTACGTTCATTGGCTATCATTTAGCGCAAATCCTTATCTTCAAGTAGAGTCCCGAATACTTGGAATTCGCAAAGGTCCTGTTCCTGCTAAAATCTGGAAACAGTCAACTCCTCTTCAACTATAGAACTAGTATATCCCTTACTTGTCATTCCCGGACGCTGCTGGAGCACATCATTTATAAGTATATAATTAAGTTTCTTAATTCGGAGTAATTTTCTGTCCAGCATACAACACAAATTTTGTCGTGGTCTCGGCACAATAACGCAACTCGTGGAAGTTTCACGTTATATTGCTAGTAATCTAGACATTGGTAAACAAGTTCATGAACTGTTTATAGATTTCCTGATGGCTTTCGACAGAGTTACACACAACAACCTTCTACGTAAACTAGAATAATTTTAAATAATCCGCAATTCATTGAGTGGATGGTAAGTGTATAAACTCGCACTCTCAATTAATTTCATTCAATTTCAATTCATCCTCAGCCGTAAAAGCAACATATGGTGTGCCGCAACGCTCCTTGCGAAGTCTCCTGTTACTCCTGAATGTTATAAATGACTTTCGCAGCAATATTAAGTCTCAAGTTCGTTTCTATGCCGATCACTGTGTACTTTCCCAGGTAATTACTTCTAATGACACCACCATACTTCAGGATTACTTCGCGCTGTTTTGTTCATGATTCTCGGATTTGCAGTTGTGCATAAAGCTTCAAAATCGCTATTCGACTTGTACCCAAGTAGTTCAGACCGTTCACGACTTTTCATTGGCAATTAACAAAGGCCTGAGGGAATTATTTTGGGTTTTTCGAAGGCATTCATAAGGTTTCGCACAAAAAAATTAATTTTTAAATTATACAAAACGCTTGAAAACAAGCAGTTAACTAAATCATTTTTATGTTACCTTCACAGTCAGAGCAGCAACTCGTTGTATTTAAAGATAAATGTTCTGAGAGGGTTTCCGTGGAATCTGCCGTCCCACAGGGATCTGTACTTGGACCGCTTCTGTTTCTTTTGTATTTCAATGGCACTGTGAGCGACACACCCGTTTTGAAAACTTTAAGCTGATGAGTGCGTTATTTACTCCGAGCTAGAAAACACCAATGTTCAAATAACGTCAAATGCCGCATTTGAAAAAGTTAAATCTTGGTGCGACACTTGCCAGGTGCTCATAAACTATGAAAAAAACGCATTTTGCACATTTCAGACAAAAAGAGCCCCTTTTGTTCCAATGCAATTGGAACAATATATTCTTCGCTGAGGTACAGTAGTACAGGCATCTGAGAGTTTACATTACCAACAACCTAACGTGGAATAAGCATATCGAGTATGTTGCAGCGTGTGTTAACACACGACTTTCAGTTGTTAGGAGAGCTCTCAAGCACTCCGCTCCTACTGTAACGTTGCTGGCATACAAATCCACAATTCTACCAGTACTACATAATCCAGTCCTTATAACAGATCCTTTTCCGTTGACTAACGCAAACAAGATTAAAAAACAAAATAAAAGGCAGCCGCTTTTATATACAACAGTAATGGCCGTACATACGTTAGTGCACTACTGGCGAGAGCTAATCTTCCACCAATAACTGAAAGAAACCAAGTTTCTGGCCTCCAGTTTCTACACCAGCTAATTAACGAGCACTCTAAATCATATATCAGCCAATTGTTAGCTTTCTCCTCTGGGTATTCGACAAGGGAGCGCCATAATGCTCTCTATGACACCTTTCAATCACGCTATAACTGTTTTACGTATTCATTTTTCCCGCCGACAGTCAGGGAATGGAACAACCTAACTAAGGACGCTGTTTACAGACATCACTTCATATGTTTGCGCCGTGTCTAACTCTGTAATTTTTTTGGTATCGAAATTATGTAGAATTATAGCCCATGTTATCGAAAACCTGCATGTGAGCCGGTTTTCTGGTATACTTATTAGCCTGTTTATTTTCATTTGTGATGCGGCTCCACGGTTGCTCATGTATTCGTTAATATTGTATATCTCTTTTTCCGTTTCTCCTTTTTTTTTTAATTTTGAGAACTGCATTTTGCTTGCACATTGCTGTTCATGTTTAGATTCTTGTTTACCGTGCAATAATGATGATTGTAATTCCCTACCTGATATAATCTCCCATGTGGTATTGCAGTATCTACAAATAAATAAAATGCCGTAGTTTTGTCAGTCATAAACAGCCATTCTCCATCGCATCATGCGTAGGCTTTCAACGACATAACAATTCCCCGGGCAAGAACGTAGAAATACATTGAGATTATGTTCACTCGCCGCATGCAGTGGTCGCATCACATAGATTACATTACACCTAACTCACACAAATATTTTAAGACGTACGTCATCTCCATCTCCAAACACACCACAGTTTATTGTACAAAACGCTCATTCACCCTATGTTAGAGTTCGCTTATTGCATACGGAATCAATAGAAAGTGTTTGACATGAATAAAATTGAGCCTGTCCAAAGGAAGACTGTTCTTATCATTTTTCATCGCTATGACCGTGATTTTTCACCCTCATCTGCAATAACTTCTTTGAAGTTGCCTACCTAACGCACCACACGTGTTATCAATTATTTGAAACTTTTGCATTCTTTTGTTCACTCATCGTAGCAGCTATCTAATAATATCCATATCGTTTACGCTAGTGCTCTGCTAACTACACATCGTCACATCCTTCATATGAAGCCATCTTTAGCGCGCAATAACATGTTCTAATGCCGTTTTCTTTCCGAGAGTTATTGGATACCTGAAGGATCTACCTGGTGCTGGTGCGGTTCGAGAAATGAACGTATTTGAATTTTTGGAGGCACTTGTATGATATTACTGTTCTATTTTTTTTCATGCTGTATACCGTTAAGGTCAAGAGGTGGCGATATAAGTTTTTTTGAATTACTTTTAATACTACTGTTCATATTCTTTCCCTTTGTATTTATGTACCAGGGTTGTTACATTTACGCACCAAATGCAGGGCTATTGCAGTCCTGCAATAACCCTGCGTTTGGCCGCAGTATATGTAAACAAACAAAAATTGAAAAATGAAACGGCTGCGAGGGCACTTCATGTCATGTGAATCATGCCGTACATGGTGTAGATGGCAGGATTTGCACGTTACAGTGATATTTATGTCCATCGTGCATTGTTGTCACCCCACAGCATATTTGGTACACATTAAAATAGCAATATGGTCGCAAGACCACCAAGGACATGGCATGGAAAATCAGGCCGTTAAGGACGTGCATATCACGATTTGCTTGTTGTTACCTGTCAGTCATGTTCGTCATGCAATCACATCTCGTCATACAAAATTTAGCATACCTCTCATTAACTGAACGGCCAAGAGAGCACGATGTCGCAGGCGTGGACAGACAGACAGACACGTTAAAAGGTCGCAGAAGTTTGCCTAGAAATGCTTCGCAGGTAATATGCAACTTGAGAATCATCATGCGCAGTGCAACTCGGGCACGGCGCGTACGTTTCAGCAGCCTTATGGGCAGGGGCAGGATAGACTGAAAGAATAGATGAGCGTCCCCTTTATAAGAGGGCAGTCACATGTGGGTCACCAAGCTCGTCAACAAAAGGAGCTTTTTCCTTTCTTTTAAAGTTGGCTTCATGCCTCGTCTACTTAGATGAAATCCATCTTACCATAAAAACACCGTAAATTCACAGCGGAGTTCTCTGTCTGCTACGGGAGAATGTCCTTACTTTGCCCAATATTTATTTTCATCCTTGCTCTGTAGTTTCCTGCCGCCAATACACTGACCGTCTCTTAGTTATTTCTAACATGGGCGCGTTCAGCTTGCCATTGTTGTCCCTAAAACTGAAGCCTTCATGTGGTCTCCTGCCGAAACGTACACCTGGGTACATATCTCGACATGAAATCAGTTATTTCTAACGTGGGCGTGTTCAGCTTGCCATTGTTGTCCCTAAAACTCAAGGCTTTGTGTGGTCTCGTGCCGAAACGTACACCTGGGTGGATATCTCCATTGAATCAGAACACGCTCCATATTTCCTTATCTTCCTTACAGCATGTGCGTTCTTCGTGTTTACTTCGCGTTATAACTACGCGTTCTCAGGTAAGCCGATCTCGCTTGAAATAGTCAAGCGCTTCCGCTTGAATTATCGTAAAATGCCTTCGTCGTTATTTCGTTTTTCCCTGCCTGTAGTTGATCGAAGCCGGGCGCGCACCTTCGCACCACTTCCCTTTCTCGCACACAACGCGAGATTTCACTGAAAAAGATGGGAAAGGATGTCTGGCTGGTGCTGTGCGACCGTGAGGCCGCCACGTCACTTCCCCTCCTAGTGAGTTAGCGAACATTCATAGGACGATTCACATTTTTCACAAGTCCATACGACGGGGCGCCTTGGAGACCCGTCAAACCGGGTGTCTTTGTGACTTGGCGTGTTTGAACGAGCTCGGCCTTGGAGGGTGGTGTCACAAGTGACGGCATATATGGAATCGTGCCTGCATCTTCAATGTGCGCTGGTTTCATCGGTCGAGTGAGACCACTTCGTGACGACCACGCACGTCGATGTGAACTGCTACTCACCTCAACGTAGCACTCGGACTGTTCCGTCATACGGAGGTTGGAGTGGCCGACGAACTGCGCCATGGCGCACAAACACGTGTGTGCACGAATGAGTTCCGATGGTATGTACAACGCGCGTCGCGCTGACCGTCGCGGAGGCGTAGTCTGAATTCTTCCATAACATCTCGAAGCCTAAGTGCGTAGGCTGCGGTAGCTGTACAAACGTCTTGCGGACTGCCCGTGAAGAATTCGCCTGGAAAGTGTAGTGTCGTTCTGTAAACCAGTTCGGCCGGGCTGCAGCCGATGTCTGCCTTGACAGGTGTCCGGATTCCCAAGAAAATTAGTGGCAATGCCACCATCCAGCTGCGCTCTTCTGTTGCGGCGAGCGCAGACATGAGCTGGCGGTGGAAACGCTCCATCATGCCATTGCAGATCGGGTGGTAGGCGGTTGTTCGGATGCGAGAAGCCCCAATAAAGCGTGTAATGCTGGCGAAAAGTGATGATTCCATCTGCCATCCACGGTCTGTTGTTATTAGGGATGATGCACCAAAACGATCAACCCAGTGGTGCAAGAAGGCACGGGCAACCGTGTCAGCAGTGATATCCGCTATAGGCATATCCTCTGCCCAGCTCATTAATTTGTTAATGCACGTCAGTAAATAGGCATGCTGATGACAAGGCGGCAGAGGTCCGACAAGGTCGAGCCGTGCGTGGTCGAAGCGCGCATGTGGAGGCGAGAACTTTGCCAACGGGGTTACACTATGTCGATGAACTTTGGCACGCTGACACGGTATACATCCTCTTGCCCAGCAACGCACGTCTCGGTTGATACCTGGTCAGATGAACCTTGCTGTGTGCAACTTTCGCGTAGCTTTGATTTCAGGATGCGATAGCCTGCGCACAGAGCGAAAAAAAAGTCGCATTTTCGCCACAAGGCGAAGGCAAAGCAGGTCGAAACGTGTAGCGCGCTCCTCACGCACACATGATGCACGAAAACAACACGCACAGAACGAGAGCGGACTAAAAACATTCACAGATCGACACTTAACGCGCTGCGCAAAGAAATACGACGCACGAAACGTATTCACAGGTACAGACGACCGCGAACTAACAAGTGTCACAGTTGTTCTTCGCTGTGTTTGAAAAGCGTGCTCTTTTCGCAAACGGGGGGGACTGCAGGGAGCGATGTGACCTTAGCGCGCCCGGTAACTACAACGCTATCGTTCCGGCGAAAACCCCCATTCTCCGCCACCGAGAGATAAGCGCGCGCCCGCACGGGCATCTACCCTCCCCCCTCCCCCCCCCGCCCTTCGAACAAAGTTCGCGCCGGAGAGCTAGGAGAGCCTGAGAGCGCGCGTCGCGACGAACGGGGCGCCCAGCTAAGCCCCGCCCAGCGCGGCCTTTGCGCCATCTCGCTGGTAATGCTGAAAACACGCTCAAAAGTCGCTGTATATAAATAGCTCGCCGTTGGAATGTTCGAGGACGTTCGCCTTCGTGGCTGAGCGGTTAGCGCCGCGCGCTGTAGAGCGAGAGGTCCCTGGTTCGATTCCGTGCGTCGGAAACATTTTTCTGAATTATTTTTCTTTGAGGTTTTTATAAACATCTAGATAAATATACATATACGGTACATGACGGCGACGCCAACGCCGACGGCGAAAACCAGCCGAGAGTGTCCATATAATTGCTATCGCAATAAAATGAGGTGATGTAAATTGGCAGGCACGAAGAGGCGGGAGTTGCCTGTGGAGGCGTCGCTGCAAATCTGGTCGCCTGATCCCGGAATATGCATCTACTGTAGCTTGAGGGCCATTTTCGTTGTTCGGAGGCTTTTAGCTCTTTGTCTTCTCTTCAGGCTGCCACCAGCGCGCCGCAGTTAACTCCTCCTGGATCGTTGACGGCGTTTATAGCGCTCCGCGACATGGAGTCGGCAACGACGTTGTCATTCTCTTTTACGTGGCGGGTTACTGTCGTGAACTTGGAGATGTATGCCAGTTGGCGAAGTTCCCGGGCCGTGTGTGTGCCACCGTCCGAACGCATAGAGCGAAGAACATATGTCAGTGGCTTATGGTAGGTTAAAATGAAGAACTCAACGGGTTCCAAGAAATGCCGCAAGACACAGGGTCCTCTAGCCTCCGGTTGCGCACGTCAACTAACAGTCCGAAGTGCCGCAGAAAATCCGCCCCAAGAATGAAGAACTTCACGTCGGCTACTATGAATATCCATCGTAGCGTTCTCTGCAGGCCCAAATTGACGGTTAGGGAGCGGTTGCCGTACGTGGCAATGGTCGTGTTGTTGACTGCTTGCAGAAGCGATGTGTTCGGGAGCTTGCGGTCCGTGGGCGAAGCTGGGAGTACGCTCACTTCGGCGCCTGTGTCGACGAGTAAGCGGAAGCCGCTGTTACGGTCGGTTAGGAAGAAGACTGATGAACGACATTCTTCCATGGCAGCAACGTTGGTCGCCCTCAGCGCCCGCCCAGGGCGTTTCCCGAGAGCTCGGAGGGTGGTACGCATTTGCGTGCAGCGCTGCCGAACTTACGATGGTGCCAACGTAGTTTTTGGCGATTGTACCAACAAAGTTTTTAACTCGGACTGGCTGTATGGAAATCGAGCGCAGCTGGAAATCAGTACACAGAAGCGAGTAGTGCGTCCCTGAAGGACAAAAACAACAAACTTGATTTCTGCAATTCTACAGCCTTTACGGCTCGGACGCACACCCTCGCACCGCTTCCCTTTCTTTAATGCAGCAATACGGGGACACACCAAAAAGCTTCGGAGGAAGCAAGGGGCAGCGTTTTGCGAGAGTTTAAGTGTATTTACTTCACTGTCAAGGACCTGGCGAGTAGTAAATAGTGTCGGAAGCAAGCCCCAGCCTTTCAGACCATTTATCGCTCTCGCGCTATTCAGGAATATATCAATGCCATCTACAGCCAAAGAATTGGCTAACGTTTATATAATTGGAAGAGAAAGTGAAACACCTTCTTAACTTCCGCCTTATTGTGCATCTGCCATCGAGGTAGCTTTTACGCTGCGGGAACTGACGCCAGAAATGAGCTCTCTCCGTCGACGCTCCGCTCCTGGACCTGCTGTAATTACGAAACAAATGATTTCAGATCTGCCTGCAGAAGTGAGGAGTATCCTTCTGATGTATTTCAACTATGTTTGGGAGTCGAGCAACATTCCTCAAACATGGAAAATGGCCTGGGTCGTGCCGGTGCTGAAGCTTGGTAAAAACAAGACAGAGCTGGCATCATATCGCCCGGTATCACTAACTTCGTGCGTAGCGAAGCTAGTGGAGAACCTTGCCTGCGTTCGGCTGACATGGGGGATTGAGAATCACAAAGCTCTTCCAGCACCTATGACTGGATTTCGGCAACGATTGAGTGCACCAGACGACATCTTAGACTTCGTAAGCCAGATAGAACACCAAAGAGCATACGGCGTGTCAACACTGGCAGTATTTCTGGACGTTTCAGTAGCGTACCCCTAGTAACACCAAATGTTGGCACAACGTTGCCGCAACACTAAGAAAGTTGCTTTAACGTTGCGGAGACATTGCGTGCTACCAAGGACGACTACGTGTCCCGGGATGCGATAATTTGTTGTCTTTTGTCTACAAGGATAACAGGGCATTTTTACGCGTTTTTCATGGGTCTCTAAGTGATCGTTCGACGCAGGTGAAGTTAGAGAGAGTGCTGAGTAGCTCAAGGAAAATCACCAGAGGCGTGCCACAGGGCAGTGTCCTGTCTCCAATGTTGTTCAATATGGCCATGGTTGGTTTACCCGATGTCCTGAAGATAGTCAGTAAGGCAGTTAAAATATCAATTTATGCAGACGAAAGATGCATCTGGCTGTCTGGATATCAGCATAAGCGATTGGAAATGATTGGTCAAAGGGTTCTTCTCGCCGTGCAGACCCATATCATGTCTATTGGACTAGCAATATCAGCGAAAAAGTCTTATTTAATGCTATTCCCCGGCATACGAAGACGAGAAGTAAGGATGAAGAAATCGCTTCCTGATGCACCAATCCAGCAAGCTAAATAGTTGAGATTCCTTGGGGTCACACCAGACTCTAGGATGAATTGGCGACATGCAGTAGAGAACATGATTTCAGCCCTGTCACCCGGTGTAAACAGCCTTAGAAGGATGGCAGGAACAAGGTAGGGAAGCCAACCATAATCAATGATAAGGTTACACGCGGCAGTAATTGTGAACCGTGCGCTCTTGCAATTGGCTGTGATCTCCTCATGTAAGTCGCTGTACGAACGGCTGGAAATGCTTCATCGCCAAGGCCTAAGAGTTGCTTTGGGAGTGCGAAATTCTACAGCGAGCGTAAAGGTGCTTCATTTATTTCGTCTTCCACCGCTGCTTCTTCTTACCTCTGAAAGACTGCTGACACAGCTGTGCCGACTCAGTGAATCGAGTCCAGGACGACCACTCCTCAGTCGCCTTCGGTGACGTACGGAATCGCCATCTTGGCCCAGAATTCCCAGGCACAGACAACTTCGACAAGACTCACCTTGGTCACATGAGAATGTCGACTGCCAATTGACAATTCCACGGATGCACACCCACAGCAGTAGTACGTTATTCGGTGCTTGAATACATTGAAGAAAAGTACGCCTACCATCTGAAAGTTTTCACCGACGGATCGGTTGAGATAGAGTGCACAGCAAGCGCTGAAGCATTTGTTATCCCGTCCCTAAATGTGTCTTGGGCAGCGTCACTCGACTGGGTTGGTTCGTCAACAGCATGTGAAAGACTGACAATACAGGCAGCCCTGAAAGAAACTGAAGTTTTGTAGGAAGCAACAAGTCGCGTTGCTTTCGGACAATAAGCCTCCTCTGTTGCGGCTAAAGCACGGGTTGGTTTTCGAGCAGTGTACTCGAAGATCGCTGCATATCGTTAAAGACCAGCTGAGCGTTGGACTAAATATCAAGTTTGAATGGATTCCATCGCGTGTGGGTGTATTGGGTAATGAGGCGGATGGCATACTTGCCCAGAGCGCTTTAAAGCATAAGCCAACGAAGAAGGCTCCCAGAGACCATCAACATTTTTTAAGAGAAGCAGTGAACAGACATTTCCATTCTTAATGGTTTACACCTCAACAGCCATGTGTGACTTCACAGCCATGTGAGTAGTCCAACAGCCATGTGAGTAGTCCAGTGACATTCAGGTCACTGGACTACTCTTGAAGTTTTTCACCGTCACAGACCTCGCATGTGAGTGGTAATGAGTGGCAATGTTCGGGTGTGGTGTGGTGATATGGGGGGCCCGGTAAAACACTGTATGCGGAATGGCTCATAGGCCACCGGCTTAGGCAGAGTTAATAATAATAATATCTGGGGTTTTACGTCCCAAAACCACGATATGATTATGAGAGACGCCGTAGTGGAGGGCTCCGGAAATTTCGACCATCTGGTGTTCTTTAACGTGCACTGACATCGCACAGCACACGGGCCTCTACCATTTCGCCTCCATCGAAATCCGACCGCCACAGCCGGGATCGAATCCGCGATCTTCGGGTCAACGTGCACTGACATCGCACAGCACACGGGCCTCTACCATTTCGCCTCCATCGAAATCCGACCGCCACAGCCGGGATCGAATCCGCGATCTTCGGGTCAGCAGCCGAGCACCGTAGCCACTGTCCACCGAGGCGGACAATCAGAGTTGCGTCGCGCTGCGCGTGACTTTGTGTAATATAGCATGCCCGCGCTTCGATTTAAGAAGGACATTGGTTCCATGTGATCAGAAAAGAGACACAGATCGGGGCAGTTGCCTGCAAATTTCGCAAGGCTAGATGCGCCGGCAACCCACAACATCCTAATCCTAAGACGTTGGCGCGTAGTGACAACTTCGGTGACTGTTGTGGGGTTCTGTATGGCCAACGCATTGAAGGCGATATTGCCAACGCCTTCGATTAGATTGCGTGGGAGGTTGGTGTGGGCCTAAGCGCTCAAACGACAACAGATGGGGCGTAGACAAGCACAAGACGTTTATCCACAACACACAGCTACCTAGAACTGCTTAAACGAACTTATATACAGTGGCTAAAAGTCCTTCATTCAGTCCTTAAGCACGCGCTGCTATTTTAGTGGCCCTACAGCAGCCCACATAGTTCGCGCACCACTCGATGACGACCACTCACGTCGCTGTCGTCGTGGCGGCTCGACGCATCGATCAGCCT
Source organism: Rhipicephalus appendiculatus (assembly GCA_030522465.1). Classification (NCBI taxonomy): domain Eukaryota; kingdom Metazoa; phylum Arthropoda; class Arachnida; order Ixodida; family Ixodidae; genus Rhipicephalus; species Rhipicephalus appendiculatus. The sequence continues at coordinate 62,455 of JALIZH010013935.1, read as the reverse complement.
CATGGTGCTATGCTGCTCTTTGGTTGCTGTGGACACGCGGCAGTCGAGGAGACGGCTGCTTCGCTGCCCGGGCGGATGCCCAGACCACGTGCTTCGCCACGGCCGAGAGCACCAGTAGGCCGGCTCCAGCACGTCCCAGCTTCCAGGGGCTCAGCGGACCACGTAGCCGCCGGCTCGCCCGGGGGCCCCGACCGATACCACAAGCACGGCAGTGCGCCCGCGCAGCTGGTCGTCCGTGCTCAACAGTAGGTCCATCCACGAACAGCACGGGCGCCGCCACGGACCGGTAGCCGCCATGATCGACCCTTCGGTGAGCTGTTCTTCACGTGCTGCTTCGACGCGTCTTGCTGCTCGGGCAATCGAACTCTTCGTCACGCTTTTGCACGAGCGGCGTCACCACGAACTACACAAGCACTTCCTCCTTTTTCTGTCCCTAAAATGCATCTTGAGTCAAAAAATGTCCCCCCACTCTTCACAATGGCGAATCCTGTCCAATTCGCCCATGGTTGTGTATACGATGCGACAAAGAACAAGCACATCCTCTATGTATTAGGTGTAAGATTCGCTTGCGAGCGTCAACTCTGCTTGTCCGCCTCGGTGGAGCAGTGGCTACGGCGCTCAGCTGCTCACGCGAAGATCGCGGGTTTGATCCCGGCTGCGGCGGTCGCATTTCGATGGAAGCGAAATGGTAGAGGCCCGTGTACTGTGCGATGTCAGTACACGCTTGCGAGCGTCCAGTCTTTTTTGCGAGGGCTGAACGAGCGACCCGTGTACTGTGGGGTGTCAGCGCATGCTTGCGAGCGTCCAGTCTTTTTTGCGAGGGCTGAACGAGCAACCCGTGTACTGTGGGGTGTCAGTGCACGCTTGCGAGCGTCCAGTCTTTTTTGCGAGGGCTGAACGAGCAACCCGTGTACTGTGGGGTGTCAGTGCACGCTTGCGAGCGTCCAGTCTTTTTTTGCGAGGGCTGAAAGAGCGACCCGTGTACTGTGGGGTGTCAGTGCACGCTTGCGAGCGCCCAGTCTTTTTTGCGAGGGCTGAACGAGCGACCCGTGTACTGTGGGGTGTCAGCGCATGCTTGCGAGCGTCCAGTCTTTTTTGCGAGGGCTGGACGAGCAACCCGTGTACTGTGGGGTGTCAGTGCACGCTTGCGAGCGTCCAGTCTTTTTTGCGAGGGCTGAAACAGCGACACGTGTACTGTGGGGTGTCATTGCACGCTTGCGAGCGTCCAGTCTTTTTTGCGAGGGCTGAACGAGCGACCCATATACTGTGGGGTGTCAGTGCACGCTTGCGAGCGTCCAGTCTTTTTTGCGAGGGCTGAGCGAGCGACCCGTGTACTGTGGGGTGTCAGCGCACGTTTGCGAGCGTCCAGTCTTTTTTGCGAGGGCTGTAGGAGCGACCCGTGTACTGTGGGGTGTCAGTGCACGCTTGCAAGCGTCCAGTCTTTTTTGCGAGGGCTGAACGAGCGACCCGTGTACTGTGGGGTGTCAGTGCACGCTTGCGAGCGTCCAATGTTTTTTGCGAGGGCTGAACGAACCGCTGGAGTGCCTAAAATTTGGCGAAGCTGTTGCTTGAAATTGGTCCAGTCGGTGAAATCAATCTCATCACTGAATAGCCATGTTTTCGCCACGACCGTAAGGTAGAAAGAGACACGGCGAAGTTTGGCTGAATCTTTGTAGTTGTTAGTCGAAATCACTCGGTCGTAGTTGTCGAGCCAATCTTCCACATATTCGCCTCGAAGATCACGCTGGTGCCCACTGTGGACCAGCGTGAGCGTGGACAGGCCGCGGCAGTGGAGGCAGATGCAGAAGCGCCGGTGGGGTGGTCCTGAGGCGTGTTACCAGACAGACGGCGACCTGAGCAGGGCTCCAGGGGGGTAGAGTGGGCTGGGAGAGGACGGACGATCGTTGAGCAGCCTCCACCACTTCTGACGCAATAGTTAACGCGACCTTTATTAGTCCCCGAAGAAACGGCGAAGCGACCCCACGCGAGACCATAGATCACAGTACAGCCAAGTTCTCACAACCTAAGAGCAGGAAGAACACACGAATGTGTCTAATAAACGCCACAATATTGTCGGGACCAGGGGATTTCTTCAGATTCAGTTTTAGGGGCGAAGCACCTCAGGGACTAGGTTCGTTGGTTGGTTCCTCAGTGTTTTGGTGCAACCCACTTCGGGGGATAGGCCATGAATCGGACGGTGTCTTGCTTGTTCGTTGTCCATTCTCCGTTGTCCGGCACAGCACATGCAAGGTAACCACTATACGCCCATCGTATGTTCGTCACGGCACAGCAGATTCAAGGTACCGACTATACTCCCACCGTAACATTCATGAAGTAGGGATGCACCTACTATGCCATTATGCCATTCGTCATTCTGTTGATAAGCGAGGTACCCGCTACACATCTGTACGGCATTATGTGCACTTTGTGCTGTGGCAGATGACTATGAAGAATAAGCGTGTTTAAGACCACACGCTCTTTCTGCCATCATGGCACAGCACATGCAAAATACGCACTATACGTCACGACGATGACGATGACGCTGATGACGATGAAGAATAAGCACGTTCCAGACCACACATTCTCTTTCTGCGATATGGATGAAAACGATCGTGAAAGCGCTCTCGCCCATGAAAGGCAAAGCGGCGACGCCGACAACAAGCTGCTACTCCGGTGGCGAGAGCGTTAGTCTACGCAGACAGCAAGGTACCCCGGATGCGAGAGCTCGTGAAGCAGCGGCAATACGGCAGCGCCAACAACAAGCTGCTATCCCGGAGTTTAGGGTGCGGGAAGCGGATGCTCAACGGCAAAAACACATTTATATACCGCAAACATGCGTTGGTAATCATTTACATGCGCGAGTGGCCATTGTCACGTGTGATTTACAGTAGGAACGACCCCCAGTTTCACCCACTCTTCATAATTCACTTCGTGGAGATGCGTAGATTTTTTCTAGAAGAGAAGAGATACGCTCTTCGATTATGGTCAATTCAAGCATGGGTAGTCCCAACTCATACTGTTTAGCTGGTCATTGGAGGCGGATTTCGTGAAGACTGATTTAAAAAGCAAGTTTAGTTCCTTTGCAATACCTTCCGGTTCGGAAATAGTGCAATAGGGAACCTTTATTTGACAAATAGTTTCGCGTTTATCAGCCAAGTGTCGCCATAATTTTTGAGGGCTGTGTGCCTTGAGCGAAAGAAAAGTTACATTGCGGAAGCGCAACTTAGCATCTGCGATGTTCTGCTGCAACGTCGGGAAAAAAGTTATAGGTTTCAGTGTTGTTACTTTTTTTCGTACACGCTGTAATTTTATTTTCATGTGTACTATTTCTCGATTAACCGGGAGGTATTCGCAGTTGACAAACTTTTCATTTTGCGAGATAGATTTACCTTCGCAAAATAAATCGATGCGTTTAAAATATGAGCAGAGTTGGTTCGCGTCTTCCATTTTGTTGAAAGACGCAAAGTTTGTCTGCCGGAAGCTGAACACGTCAGGGTCGTCTGCGCGCGCATTATCTATATATACATAAACAATAGATTTTCGTGTTCTCAGGCTGTTAATAAGGGACAGGATAGGATAATCGATGTGATCAAGAAACGCCGTTTTCTATTGACACAGTGAATTTGTGTAGCGTTCTCCTTACAAACATTAGGTCAACGAGTAACGATGAATAGAAACTTATTCGGGTATCTTCAGTCACCAATAGATCTAAAAATAAAATAAACGTGGCGAACATTAGGGATTCCGAACTGCGTGCATCCGGTCCGTAATGTGGTAGAGTATTCCAGTTTATGCCAGGTAAATTGAAATCCCCCGCGAGGATAATTTGAGGCCTTGGATTGTTGTGCTTTGAACTACCCCTGCTACCTCTCCTCCTCACGAAACACCTATATTAAGAGGGAGCTATGCCAGAATCAGCCACGTTTCAGTTCTTACTCATATGCGGAGTTGGTGCGACAAGATTAAGTTTTCTAGTTCACTAAATGTATTGACAACGCTCCCACCATTCAGAGAAAGAACACTGATCGTTTTCTGGTGCGCTGTCAGTTCATATTGTAATTATCTCACCCTCCACGCATGGAAAAGTGGTGCGGGCAGTCCCAGTGGATCGGTCGTTTTGCTTTAGTTCAACCCTTGGAACTTTCATCGGGTCCCAAGCAAATAATTTTCCTTCACGTTCTAGCCTATGTATTGTTAACTTTACATTCGCACCTCTTGCTCTGTCGCTTGCGGAACGCTGACATAGTCAAGCTCTAAGTTCTCTCATGATATTTGAAATATCCTCGGAAACAGAAAAGGAATGGCCTTTCGGTTCGAACAGCTGGAAAGGATTCTAGATTCTCGGAATAATCAAAGAGCCGGTCAATGACAGCGTGATTGCGATCATCAATTCGGGTGCCTGTCCAGTGAAGTTTGACGGATTTAATTCTATGGCCCAATATCTCCTTAAAGATATCTGTCACTGTGTGTTGAAGTGATTTCACATCCTCCTCATGCTGCTCCGCAATACCGTAAATGACTAAGTTGCTGCGTCGACTCCTATTCTCTAAGTCATTAAGCTTCATAGTTAGTTCATGAACTTGTTCCGTGTCGACGGGGTTTTTTCCAACGTGGTTATTCTTTCCTCATATTTTTTAAGCGCGCCATTTGATTTTCAATTGCAGATAGCCTGGTCTCCATGCTATGAACAGTTACCTTTCTCACGTTGCCGACCATGTCTTTCAACGTTGTGTTTGTTTTTCCCTGCTCTTTAGGGATCTTTTTCAGAAGTTTGTTGGTGGAATGAGTATCAGAGTCCGAGTCTGAGTGGGGACCGCGGTTAAGTTCGACATCGCCGGATGTTAGTAAGAGCATCCTAACCACATTATAGTACTCATCATACTTAAGGGTATAAAAATGTGAACTTGGCAGTACCGATAGAGTTACATCATCGTGTCCTATAGAATAAGCAGGCATGTGAGCACCACGAAAAAAGTAGGGTGAGTATCGTCTTCTGGTCGGTACCACCAAGTCAACTGAAGTGTCCTGCCCTTCAACCTGTAGCCGAGTTCATTAGCTTCAGATGGCGTGACCGTTCCGGTGACGCAATAGCTGAGTTGTTACCACGTATTATTCGTGATCGTTGGCCATGCTCACGGTGCGCTTGTCGTCCTTATCGTTCTTATCATCGGCTTGGTTCCCTTCACAGGTGCACTCGTGGTCGTACTTAGAGTTGCCATAGTAGTGAAAGCACAGCAAAACCAGCTCCACGAGAAAAGTAGGAATGAGCATACAGCGATAAGCACTAGAGATCATTAGTGTACATTATAAGGCACACCGTCTTAGTCGCATGTAAACGATATAAAAAGAAGTTCTATTTCTTTTGTCATTAGTAAAATTTTTATTAAAAGTGGGTCTTACGCAAACACCCGTAATTTCAATTTCAATCAATAAAAACCTAATTTTTCGTAAGGACACAAAACAAGCTTTCGCCAGTGCAATGAAAGAAAACAAGTTATACCGGGTGATTATTAAAAACAAGGTGGTAAAATCCCCAAAACATGCTTAGCACTAAGGGCACTGTCGTATAACAGGCAGCCATATTAAATATTTTTGCATGAGTTTACTTCTTGAGGTTCATTGCACACCAACTAATATCATAAAGAAGTGTTTAGGGTATGAATGAAAAAAATTTATTACCTCGTTCGCGTACGAAAAAATACCAAAAAATAATTTCTGAGAAAATCAACAAAAAAGATTTAAAACAGCTGCAGCGCTTGCACAAGGTGATGAGGAGTCCTAAAGTCCACCACATTTGTAGCTAGTTCCATTCTGGCCCTTGCTCTTGTGTGCCATTGCTCTAGCAGCAGCTCGTCATTTCTTTTTTTTTTCTGGCTTGCTTTCCAGCATCAGTGGCGTGACGGCATTTTTTTCGCGATGTTGTGTCAATCATATCTGAGGCAAGCTCTTGCTGTGTAGAGGGCAGGCTCACTGCCAACTTGCTTCTCGACATCATGTCTGCGACTGTTGCCATTATTGAAATGACAACACAGTTCCATACAAAGCAAATTCCACGATTGATCGGCTCACATACGTGTCTTTCAGCGCATACAACTAATGTACGACTTTGCGCGTCTACCTGGAGAAGTTCAGGGGTTCGGAACCGGCCCCGTCGGTCGCATTTTGATGGAGGTGAAATGCTAGAGGCCCTTGTACAGTGCGTTGCCAGTGTACGTTAAAGAACGCCACATGTTCGAAATTTCCGGAGCCCTCCACCTGGCGTCCCTTATAATCATATCGTGGTTTTGAGACGTAAAACCCCAGATATTATTATTCTTACTATTAACATTATTTCTTGTATCTTTTCAAAGAAAGTGCGTAGACTGGAATATATGCGGCAAAATGAAGAGCGATCATTTAGGCATTTAACATGATCAAAAACCAAAAAAGTGACATCTTGAAAAAAAACGCATTTTCCACTTGGCCTCATACGTTAATGTTGCTGCCACGTTATCACCACTGAAGCTGTACCCTCGACACGTCCGATTCACCTTGGGTCCCCTGAGGCTGTTGCAACATAGTGCGCAACGGATCAACCTGGAGCGTGCCAGCCAGACTACAGCGAAGGAAAGGAAACCGAGGGGGTATCGGTTTCCTTTTCTGCTTTTTTTTTTCTAAGCAGCCAGCTCTAGGGCGCGTCCCACAGGACCTCATTAAAGATATTTCAATCAATGAATCAATCGCTTGTGTCTGATAACGCCTCAATTTCTGGTATTGGTGACCATGACTGTATTGTGCCCTATGTTTATATCGTCCCCTTCTCATGTGCGCATGATCGGCCTAGGAAGATATATTTTTCTGATAAAGGAAATCATGCTTCATAATCTAATGAGCTTGCCGTGTTCCTACAGTATTTAAGACATTTAGCTCAATCTGCAGATTGCAATACGCTGTAGTTAATAATTTTGCTTCACACTAAAGCAGTTGGTTGAGAAACATGTTCCAAGTAAACAGTTGTCTGCCAAAAAACGTACTGATAAGCCGCGGGATACTATGAAGGTCAAGCGAATGATTAACAAGAGAGAGTCTCCTGAAGAAGTCACTCTCCTGATCAGAAGACAGTCTCCTGATGACATCGATAAAGCTTCTTCCCTCAATCTCTATTTTCAGTTTCTTTCACACACCCCTGTCGCAGTTATTTACCGCATATTCGCAACCATGTGTCTGAACTAGACCTGTGCGCCGGACCCAAAATTGCCGGCGGCGGCGCGCCGGTGTTTTCTCCTCCGGCGACGGCGCGTCACCGGCGCGCGGTTCATCAGATCGGCGGCGGCGCGGCGCGCGGAGGGGGGGGGGGAAGAGGAGGATTGATTCAAGATTCAAGAGTTGGTGGACATAGAAAATTGACCCTCTATTTTTCAAAAAACACTGTTTTCCCAAAAGGGTGAAGCAGTGAATGCGATAGCAACGTGTCTTAATGTTATAACCAACTAAGGCTAGCAGCTAACTCTTTTTCATCCGATCTCGCGAAGCTGAAAAACGTTGTTGTATGGGAATACAGCCGCTCCAGGAAAAACGCCGTCAGATCCCATGCACTGCGGGAATCGATGTAATGCGAAGCAGCCAGGAAGGAGCATATCATGCTTTACATATTTTGCATGTCATGTTTTATATATAGGACCTGCCATTTATGTTCGTCATACAGTCACGTCGCGCAATACCAATTTTGGTGTATATCAAGCTAGCGAACTGGACGCAAGCGCACCACGAGCGTGGCTCGTAAATGGCGTTGTAGATTACATGCATGCCAAGATTTTCATATTACCACCTGCCACTTATGTTCGTTATACAGTCATGTCACTCAATACCAAATTTGGTGTATATCAAGCTAACGAAACGGCCGCGAGCGCGCCATGAGCGTGGCATGCAAATGTTCGCCATACAGTCATGTCACTCAATACCAAATTTGGTGTATATCAAGCTAACGAAACAGCCGCGAGCGCGCCATGAGCGTGGCATGGAAGTCATGTCGCACATGACAAGTCATGATTTCCATATTACCACTTGTCATTTATGTTCTTCATACAGTCACGTCACTCAATACCAAGTTTGGTGTATATCAAGCTAACGAAACGGCCGCGAGCGCGCCATGAGCGTGGCATGTAAATCATGTTGTTCATGACATGCACGTCATTATTTGCATATTACCACCGTTCATTTATGTTCGTCATACAGTCACGTCACTCAATCCCAAATTTGGTGTATATCAGGCTACCGAAACAGCCGCGAGTGCGCCATGAGCGTGGCATGAAAGTCATGTCGCACATGACAAGTCATGATTTCCATATTACCACTTGTCATTTATGTTCTTCATACAGTCACGTCACTCAATACCAAGTTTGGTGTCTATCAAGCTAACGAAACGGCCGCGAGCGCGCCATGAGCGTGGCATGTAAATCATGTTGTTCATGACATGCACGTCATTATTTGCATATTACCACCTGTCATTTATGTTCGTCATACAGTCACGTCAGTCAATCCCAAATTTGGTGTATATCAAGCTAACGAAATGGCCGCGAGCGCGCCATGAGCGTGGCATGCAAATGTTCGCCATATAGTCATATCACTCAATACCAAATTTGGTGTATATCAAGCTAGCGAAACAGCCGCGAGCGCGCCATGAGCGTGGCATGTAAATCATGTTGTTCATGACATGCACGTCATTATTTGCATATTACCACCTGTCATTTATGTTCGTCATACAGTCACGTCACTCAATCCCAAATTTTGTGTATATCAAGCTAACGAAACGGCCGCGAGCGCGCCATGAGCGTGGCATGTAAATCATACTTTTCATGACAAGTTATTCATGATTTTCGTGATATGACCAGCTATTTATGTTCGTCATACAGTTATGTTATGCCATACCAAATTTGGTATACATGCCATTAACGATATGGACAGGAGAGCACAAAGTCATAGGCGGCTAGATAGCTAGCTAGATAGATACGCTCAAAGTCGTCGAAGTTCGCTAAGAAATGCTTCGCATTTAAAAGTTGCGTTAACCCATCAATATATATTACTTATCTTTTTTATTTATCTATTTACAATGTAGTAGTAGGCCCAAGACTCCACGAATATGCTATCTAGAGAGTTGGGTCGTCACCCTATAAGGCTGTAGGACGCCGCAGCGTTGAGGTCGGGCAATACTATTGAGACTTCTGGAGGAGAGAAAAATACAACTTCCGGGGAGCTATTCACGATGTGTCTATCTAAAGATGTCCACAGACCATTTCGGCAGAGCGCATTCGCTTACTCAAAAGGTGAGCCGGTATGTTTGCTCTTGACCACGTCGATGGACCGTACCTGCCAGCACATTCCCAGCGTAAGAAGAAAGTGGACGAAATTTACAGAAACAGGAACTTGTAAAGTCTGAACTTGCATCTGAGAGTGTACCAGATGTCTGAAAACGATGCAGAGAATGCGTACCCAGCTTCACAGGTGCACTAGACGGGCGGCCGCATTAACCCTTTCGCGACCATTGACGAATGTAGTCATCATGAGATTTTCTGAAAGTAGGACCGATGACCACACTCTATGAAATAATCGAGTAAAAAGGGTGTCTTTTTGTCCCACAACAATAATCGTCATCTATTTTGCGTTCTTTTGCTTGCATTATCGTTGCGCGCCCGGCAGCTTCAGGTCAGTAACGACATGCGCGTTATCAGCGTGATATGGCATTCTTGATAGGAAAGTGGCCAGCGCCGAGTTTTCAAGAAAGGAAGCGCAAGCAATCCAGATGACGATTATTTTTGTGGAACAAAAAGACACCATTTTTACTCGATCATTTTTTAGAGTGCACTATACTCGTCCTCAACAAAAAATGCCGCCACCTCCCCCGAAGGAAATCGTGAGGAAATGCGAATGCATTTCGCGCGCGCTTCACTCCATTTATATATGGTGGTTGTGGTTCGAAGAAGGAAAAGGCGCCTAATTTCTGCAGCCCGGTCGGGAGCACGGCGCAGCGCGTTTTTGTTTTTTTTTCTTTTTTTTGTTTTTTTTAGTTCTCTTTTTTTTATTTTTTTTCATATATAGCTCCGCCGAGCTCCCGCGATGCGAGCGCCCTCACGCGTCAGAGCGCGCTCCTCCTCTCCACTCACTCTCTTTTTTTTATTTTTTTTCATATATAGTTCCGCCGAGCTCCCGCGATGCGAGCGCCCTCACGCGTCAGAGCGCGCTCCTCCTCTACACTCAGAGCGGAGAGAAAACACCTGCCGCGGACAACGCCAACGCCGCACAACGCCAACGCTGCACAACGCCGGATGCCTGACATAACCCGACTATGAAATGCATTCGCATTTAAAAATTGGTTCTATGCGGAAGCAATGACGCCTGTATCCGCTGTAGCCGTGCTTGTCGATGCAAGATGGTCCCACTTCTCCATGTTTTAGATGCGAAGCAGCTCTTTGACTAGCCTGTCTAACGCTGTCCCTCCGTGCGTCCGTAAGAATGCGCCGCAACGCGCTCCCCTCGCCGCAGGTGTTGGAGCGGTGCCAAGTAGGTCACGCCGCAGCTGTGCGTTGACGTCACGCTCCCCCTCGCCGTGCGCGCTGACCTCTCTCTCTCCCTCGCCTGCCGCGCGCTCGCCGCAGCGCCCGCAGCTGCCGCCTGACGCGCAACGACAAGACCTACGCCAGCCATCGTTTCAAACGAATCTTCCAGCGCTCACCGCAGCACGCGCGCTAGCGCCGTTCAACCCGTGACGCCACCCGTGCGCAACGCTGCTGCTTCGCATCCCATCAAGGTTCCCTTTGGGAAGATGATGTAAATTTTTTTTCAATAGAGTTTATTCTTCCTCCTTCTCCCGTGTCTCACGTTTCATTTAGTTGCCGCCTCTGATACCGCGCATGCGGTATTTTTTGTACGCTATTAGAAAAATTAAAAAAAAAACGTTATTTCATTAAAATAATGGTACCAATTGATTCAGAAAAAAAAGCTCTACAAAGTGAGCGAAAAAAATTTTTCGGTCGTTTTGGCAAGTTTTTTTTTCTTACGGTCGCGAAGGGTTAAACCTGATTCGATGGCTTGCGCACCTTTATCCCTTCCCCCACTGCAGGGTAGCAAACCGGACGTGCGTCTGGTTAATCTCCCTGCCTTTCCTTGCATCTCGCTCTCTCTACGCGATCAGAATTTGTGCACGGCCTCCGAGATGTACGCCCAAAAGTGGATCTCTGGGGGCTGCGTTCGTTGCGTTGAAGCGCATTCCGTTCCTTCATTAGAGACAAAAGTTGTGAAAGCTTCGTAACATCAAATTGACGTTGCGGAAGAAGAACCGGAAACAGGGGGCGAGATCAGCGCCGAACTCCAGCCAATCAGCTGCGGCCGAAATGGATAGTCCACTATGGGTACACATCGAGAACTGTCCAGCCACAAATAAAAAAAAATAATAATAAATAAATAAATAATAAATAATTAAAATAAAATAAAAAATCAGGAGCATGCTGGGAACTATTATCAGAGCATGGAGCACGAGGGGGGAGTGGCGTCAACGAAGGTTTGTTTGTGGACATGAGACGCGCAAGCTCGCGAATTTCAGTTTTTGAGCCATCTGTTCAACAAGAAAAAGGAAACCAAGAGCATGATGGGAATTGTGACACAAGCCTGAAGAGGAAGCGGATTCAGAGGAGGTTGGCTTACAGATGCTAGGCCGGCTCACTCCTTTTTTTTTCCCCTCTATGGTTTAAGCGCATTCCGTTACTTTAATTTCAGTCGAGAGTTATGAAAACTTGGTGGCGTCAAAATGGCGTTGAAGACGATAACCGGAAAGAGAGGCCGCGCTGCTGGTCCTGCTCCCACCAATGAGCGGCGGCTGAAATGGAGAGTCCATTACATGGACACATCAAAAAAGAGCTCCCCCAGTGACGTACTTTATGCCCAGATTCCCCATTCGGGTTAAAATAAAGGACTAACGGCGGCGCGCCGCAAATATTGAGCGGCGGCGGCGGCGGCGTGGTCACTTTCGGAATCTCGGCGGCGGCGCGAGCGGCGTGAGTAAAAACAGGCGGCGGCGGCGGCGCGGCGCGGCGGCGCACAGCTCTAGTCTGAACCTAGGTCGGAGCTGGTCGTAACACATGGTGGTATACTTAATTTAGTTGACAATATAAATGTTTCTTCTGCAGGGGGCCCTGACGGTAAACCTTCTTTTGTATTGAAGACTTCCTCTGATATAATTGCCCACTACCTTGTTATAATCTTTCAAAAATCATTGCGTAATTCTTATTTACCTAGCGAGTGGAAACTTCAGAACCTGGATCCCATCCGTGAAACTGGCCCAAAAATTATTGGCTCCAGCTATAGGCCAATGTCTCTAACGAGAGTGTGTAGCAAAACCATGGAGCACATAGTCTACAGCGCCGTAATGAAACATCTGGAAAATAATAACTTTTATACCGTCTGTGTTTCTTCCTTGTTCCTTGTCCATTTCTTGCGCTCTTGCTACATAATGGACCACCAACTTTCCCAAAGATTTGCTCTCTTTTTTACCGAATTTCAGCATGGCTTCAGGCCTGGTCAATCTTGTCCGACACAGCTCCTAAAATTCAGCCATGACTTTTTCCCATTCAGTTGACCTTGGTGCGCAGACTGACTGCATATTCCTAGACTTTATTAAAGCATTTCATTCCGCACCACATGTTTCGCTGCTACATAAACTTTCATCCCTCGGTATTACTCCTTCATTGCTCTATTGAATTAAGTGTTATCTGCCTGATCGCCTGCAACGTGTCGTAAATAATGGCTCCCAATCTGAATATATTGCTTTTATGCGGGAGTCCCTCAGGCATCTGTTTTCGGGTCTTTGCTATTTCTAGTGTACATCGATGATATTGCTCAGGATGTCTCATGCAAAGTGCGTATGTATGCGAATGATGTGTGATTTACCATTGCCTTAGATCTCCCTCTGATCATGAGTACTTGCAAGGCAAGTTGGAAAGTATAACGCACTGGTGTGTTTGGTGCCGTTAGTAAGTGCCAATGCGTCTCCTTCACTTGTAAACACGATCCATACCTGTTTGATTGCACATTAGACACCGTCCAGCCAACGCTAGTAACTGAGTATAAATACCTCGGTGTTTATTTTTCATCATATTTTTTTTGGACTAAAAGCGTTAAATATGTAACAGCCAGATCCTGTAGAATGTTAAATTTTGTTAAACAGAACTTTCGGTTAGCTCCTCCGATAATCAAAGAACTATTTTACATTGCGAGCATCAGGCCTAGAGCACGCCTGTGTGGATTGGCACCCGCAAACTGAAGCTCTATTTAATATGCTCGAGCTGGTACAAACCGTACAGCCCGTTTTGTCAGTAGTAACTATGACTTTACTTTTAGTGTGACTGCACTTAAAAATAGGTTGGGGCGGTAATTATTAAGTAAACGTAGAAGAAACACAGGATTAGAAATGATTTTCAAAAATTTTCACGGTATGGTTAAAATAGATAGATAATCTTCCTTTTACCTGCTCATTTCTCATCTCACAGAAGCGGCGACTCTCTCAAACTAAGAGAAAGATTTTGCAGGACAAAGGTTTTCCAACGGTCGTTTTTTCCACACACAATCTCCCAGTGGAATCAGCTTCCACACGAGATTGTTGACTGTCACATAGAAACATCGGTCAGAGACGTACTGTTACATTCACAGCTACATCCATTTTTCGTCTCTTTTTGTGTAAATCTTGTTTGCATAGCTATCCTTTTTATGTAAGCATATGTTATTTTGTGTATCCACCCCTATACTCATCACTGTGTTCCATGTATTTGTTCTTTCAACAAAGACATGGACAGGTTATTTGAATAAATATTTCTGGTGCTCCAAGATGCGATATGCTTTAGGAAGGAAGGAGCAGGAGAGAAAGGAAAGGCAGAGATGTTAACCAGTCTAGAAGGACATATGCGCTACCATACACCGGGGTAATGGAAGGGGGAGTTTTAAAGATGGAGAAAGACAGAAGACAGAGAGGACAGCAGGCTTGCACTGCCACACACATTACAGTCACTATAACGCCGTTAGTTTAAAACCGTCGGTGCACGTCTGATGACTTCAAGAAGTTGAGCACTGCCTTCGTCGCCTTTACCCGCGATGACCTATCAGGACGACATTCCAGAATGGTTTCCGCCGTCATCGCTAAGCGATCTGTGCGAGCTAGAGTGATTGCGAGTGATTTTCCCTGGGCATTGTAGCGAGGACAAAAATGCGTGTTACTTATCAGACGGATAGATCATACAGGTATCGACGATAAGCAGAAGGATAACGCATGGTTGGATTGATCGGATCGGTTTTAAAGTAACGTAGGCTCCACACGTATCGCTGTTCTCTCATAATAAGCGTGTGCTTGGTGTCACATTATTACAATTCTAGCGATAGCTTTGTCCTTGTGCGGATTAAACCTCACATGTTCGTTTTAGTCACGTGCTTCCTGTTTATGATGGATATTATGCCCACGCCGCATTTGCAGTTGGCCTATCGCAGTAGTCGAATGGTTCTGAGAGCAATAAGAGAAAGCGAACAGGAATTTGCACTCAGAAACTGAGATTTCAAGATTTATCGACGTGATAGGTATATGCCAAATCATTCACAATTAGAAAATTGTCATTTCATCGCTAGTCGATAATACTAATTCATGGAGATGTTCCTATGGCATCAAACTGACTCTGCGACGTCAGAGAGACTCTAGAAACCAGCCTTTATTGTATTGCGATAACGGCCAACTGTGCAATATACTAGAGGTTTGTTTTCAGTGTTTTTTCGCATATGGCTCCCTTGCAGTGAAGCAGGCTCTAGGTATCTTCACTGAGCAAGAACGGCTTCAGAAGCTCATTTCACCGAGAATATTAAGGAGTTTAAGTGTAATGCTTATTTCTAGTACATCACATTTATATAATTAATTTTTTAAATAAAGCTAATTTCTTATTGAATGTTTGTCTTCTTTCAGATGGCACGAAGTACGAGCTCCTAGTGAATAAAGATAAAAAGGAGGACCCACCCGGTGATTGTGTTGAGGCGTATATGACAGCACTTGCAGGAAAACCAGACACTCCAAATCGAAATATTTCTCAATGCGAAAACCCATGAGAAAATTGACAACGCGCTGTGAAATAAAATAGCTGCTTCATAATTTAACGCCCCTGTAACAACCGTGAATGATGGCAATCGTATTCAAGCTGCAAGAACCCCTACGAATGATTCGCTAATAGCCGAGTAACGGCAGAGCAAGGACAAAAGCGATTGAAACCTGCCAGAGTGCTAATTAACCAAGACGAAATGGAGATTTTAAGTCAGTAATAAGGCGGATAAATCAACCCCAACAGATTTTTTTTATTTCGTTAATAAGGAATATTGCGCAGAGCCTGGAACCAAGCCATGTTGAAAAAAAAAGGATGTCCAAACACACGTAATTACGGATGGCAGGGTTTGCTCACCTTTCGTCGTCTACCATTCTTTCTGCGTGCATATATATTTTTATAATCATATATTTATACAGAATGAATGGAATCACTCTGTCCCATTTTCAAGAATGTTGATTGAAAATAATCCCGCCAGGGATGCTTCCCTGGTGTACTCATTGGTTCATACTTTGAGCGCTTTGCGTGTGTGCTTTCAACATCAAAGAGCGTTTTTCTGACGATCACTTGGTTCAAAATTTTCATACCTTCAATTACGTGTTCGAAAAATTATCCAAACGATTTCCTCATAACATGTCCTCAGATTATATTTAGGTACCTTCTTAATTCTCAGATCTCAACAGTTAGGAAAACTGCTTGAATTACAGTTACGAAAGAAATAATACTCAGAATCTCTCTCATACGGTACGTGAGTAGCGATAGCAATAATCTTTTAACGCGATAGCGTTATAGAGCTTGTTTCACAGAAATTCCAGCGTCGGCATCGGTATCGGCGTTGGTGGCGTTGGTTGTGAGCGAAAAATCATCATCTTGTCCGTGACCGAAAAAATTGAGAAAGATGCAAATAAAATAAGCAATAAAAATTTCGAGGTCCGAGCGAGGAGATTCAAGGCCGTCTAATCAAGGCCGTCTGCGTGGCAAGCAAGTGCTATACCACCCGGCCATGCTTCTGCTTGGAAATAGTGAAAGTAACTTCCTCTACATGGAAATGCAGTGAAAACACCTTTCATGTTTCGCAAGCGCAAACGTCCTTTGTATAGGCGTCGCTATATAACATGTAATATCCCAGTAATATTGCGTGGTACATGTTGGAAATCATGCTCGCGCGGCGCTTGGATGAAGACGAGAAAGAGGTTGCGCGCGACCAGTAGAATGTGGACGGTAGGCTTGTGACCGATCTGTTTCACCATGTTGGGACGGCTTAGCGCTCAGTGCCAACAAACCCGACAGAAGTGTCTTTTTCCCACATCGTATTTTTGGTGCCGAACGACCCGGGAAGCCAGCCAGTGCCTTTGCAACGTGCGACTTCTTTTGGGAGAGACCTCTGCATCGAGCCGTCATGGAGCGGATCAAGAACAAGCGGGCCGCTCGACGAGCGCAAAGCACGAAGATCGTTAACGAGGTGAACGAGATCCTTCAATCCGGACAGTTTGAACTTTCTGCGCTTCGTGTCCTGCAAGGCCGGTTGAAGGCGACGAGGTGGGAGTTAAACGTGCTCAACGCCGAATTGGAAGCAGTCATGACGGACGAGCAAGTCATAGAAGATTATGATTCCGTCATGGAATACGACGAAGCTGCTGTCTCCGCGTTGGCCTTGCTCGATTACAATATTGACATGCTCAAGATTTCCTCTTCGCTTCCGACAACGGGGCCACCGACCGCAGCTGACGGGAACCGACCGACTGCACCCTCAACGAACACGACACGTTCACAGCGTGAATTTGGCGCCAGGTTGCCGAAGTTAGAACTTCTGCGTTTCGACGGAACGATCACCCAATGGCAGCCGTTCTGGGAAATGTTTCTGCATTCTGTCCACGAGAACCCGAGGCTGTCTGACACGGACCGCTTCCATTACCTGGTTTCTCTGCTTGACGGAGTTGCTGCTAAGGCTGTCGCCGGAATCCAAGAGACGGAATCAAGTTACAACGACGCCCTTGGAATATTGAAGCAGCGCTACGGCAACCTCAAGTTTATCGAGCAGAGACTCCTGGAAAACCTACGCATGCTTGGGTTGGTGACATCATCGAACAACGTTACAGCCTTACGGAAGTTATTCGACGACATTCAGCTCAACCGAAGAGTACTCGCCAACCTTGGGGTGAGCGCTTCATCTTACGCTTCAATGCTATGCGAAATACTCCAGAAAGCTATACCCCAAGATATGGTAGTAGACCATTACTAGAGCGAAAGCATCGAGTCCTGTTCCTCATCGGTAGCCACACGCAGCGGTGCGGATTCAGCTGAACGGGAGTTAGAGCGCCTGATGAAATTTCTTCAGGTAGAAATTGAATGTAGAGAGAAGTGTGCTCAGACTAGGACACCAAGGCTGAAGGAACCACGCCCTAAACAAAGTACAAGCTTAAATATGACATCGATTCCTGCGGCAAGGGTTCTTCACAATAAGGCAGAAGTCTTAACAGAACCATGCTTCTTTTGTTCTGCCAAGGACCATAAGACTGAGCGATGCACCAGTGAGGTTAGCCTCGAAGACAAGCGCAGTATGCTCAGGAAGGAAGGTAGATGCTTTAAGTGCACCATGAAGGGCCATCTTGTGCGGGACTGTCGTCGCAAGATCCAGTGTACAGCATGCAAGCGCCGTCATGCTTCCACTATGTGCAACGCTGACGTTCCCAAGAGCTCAGCTTATGCAGGATCGAGAAAGGCACCGAATGTCGCCATGCACGTTGCAACGAACAGTACCCAGCATCGACTCGCCACAGAGGTTCTCCTCCAGGCGTTCCGTGCCTGGCTGACGACTCCTACTCATTGCTGTTACGTCCGCGGTGTCTTGGACAATGGCAGCCAACGAACATTTTTGAGGGAAGATGTATGCAAGAAACTTAATTTATCTCCGAGCCGAGATATGGATTTAGTGGTTAGCGCGTTTGGACGGGCACTATCACAGCATGCTCAGCGGGCTAAGGTAGTGAGCATTGCACTTCGCAGCCAGCACGAGAATATCTCAGTAGAGATAGAAGCGATCGTCGTGCCGTTCATCTGCGAAGATATGATCGAAGTGCCACAAGATAACAGCTTGTTCCGCGCCATTGTTGCGGAAGGCAAACCACTAGCACGCGCAGTGGTTTTCCCTGGGGTCACAGGTGAACCTGAGTGAGTCTCTTGATCGGTTCCGATCAGATGTGGAAGCTCATGCCGAATTCAAGTGAGGTGAAATGGGACACCGAAAACCGATCTCTGCTAGCGATCAACACGAACTTCGGATGGACTCTTCAAGGACCCCTGGCGTTCTCAGAAGAAGTTAGTCGGAAGACGAGCAGTCACGTATGTGTTTTACGAGTAGACGCATACGAAAAAGAAGCACTGTCCTTCCCGTTGCAAAAATTCTGGGAAATGGAAGCAATCGGTATTGTGGACACACCATCAGCCAAACAAGAAGAGGTTTTGACGAAGTTTACTCAAACCATCAAGTTTCAAGACGGTCGCTATGAAGTGTCACTACCATGGAAACCAGAGGGACCGGATATGAGAGACAATCGCAAAGTTGCGCTTTCACGACTGTATTCTTTGGTTCGACGGCTTTCCTCAAACGATGAAGACTTGAATGCCTATGACAAAGCCATTAGACAATATGAGAAGGATGGCCATGCGGAAAAGGTCAAGGACGTACAAGCATCTCGAGGAAACGTTTAATACATGCCGCATCATGAAGTCATACGCGAGACGTCCACTACTACAAGACTTCGCGTTGTTTTCGACGCATCGTCGCACGGAACAGCGTCATGCAGTCTGAATGAAAAACTGGAAAAGGGACCGAACCTGAACTCCGACCTTCTAAAGATGCTAATAAGGTTTCGTTTGTATGCATTCGGACTTACAGCGGATGTACAGAAGGCCTTCCTTCAGATATCTATCAAAGAAGAAGACAGGGATGCGCTCCGCTTCTTGTGGTTTGAGAAAGTACCTACCAAGGACCAACCACTCCCACGACTCGAGGAGATCAGGATGACTCGGGTGCCTTTCGGAACAACGTCGAGTCCGTTTCTCCTATCGGCTACGCTTCGGTATCACTTCAACCACATAGATTCGAAATACCAAGAAACAGCTGTTCAGCTCAAGGAAAGCTTCTATGTGGATGATTTGGTATTCGGCGCTTCAACGCCTGAGGAGATCTGCCACTTGTACGACCCAACAACCGAGATCATGAAATTAGCAGGAATGAACATGCAGAAATGGTCGACCAACGAGGACAAGCTGCGACAGGCACTACAGGAAAAAGGAGGGTCAGCGATACAGAATACACCAACGAAGGTACTCGGCCTGTACTGGAACACGGAGGAAGACACACTTCGTGTGAGCCTTGACCCACTCCTGGATATAGTCAAGAACGGAAAACCCACGAAGCGAACGGTGCTCCAAGCGACATCGAGAATTTTCGACCCGTTGGGATTTTTGTCTCCATTCACCATCAGAGCCAAGATCTTATTTCAAGATATTTGGAAGCAAGGAGTAGACTGGGATGTGTCACTTCCGAAGGCTCTCGAAGAAGAGTGGAAGAAGTTTATGGCACAGATTGAAGACATAAAATATTTAACTTTGAAGAGGAGCTCACTGACCAAAGTCAACACCGACGAAGCTCACTTCCAGCTTCATGTCTCCTCTGATGCAAGTCCGCAGGCATACGGTGTCGTCGCCTACTTAAGGGTCGAAGATAGATCGGGAATCGTCTATGTCCAACAGCTGCTCGCGAAAGCTCGGGTCGCTCCTATCAAGAGGCTGACGTTACCGCGCCTTGAACTCGTCGGAGCTTGCCTAGGAGCGCGGATAGCAACGTTTCTACGCGAGACGCTACCTAAATGCGACGAATACTTCTGCTGGACCGACTCGAACATCTGCCTATGCTGGATTCGGTCGTCACCCACTAAGTGGAAACCCTTTGTGTACAACCGAATGATAGAAATTCAAGAGCGCACCGATCCTAGTCGCTGGGGTCGCGGCGCCGGGAAAGTCAACCCGGCTGATTTCATAACAAGAGGTGTGCCAGCCCAGAACCTTTGCACGAATTCGCTATGGTGGCTGGGCCCCGAATGGCTCATTTCACCTCAAGAAACTTGGCCGAAACAAGAAGAAAACTGCGACAACTCACCTGACATGTTAATCGACGAAAGAAAACCAACAAATAACGTGGTTCTAATGGCCCAGAGCAGGACGCTGGAACCTCTATTCGAGGTTACTAAATACAGTCGCTGGAAGACAGCCCTTCGAATCACGGCTTGGGTGAGGAGGTTCCTTCCCAACTGCCGAGCAAGTAATATTACGAGAAGAGAAGGTCCTCTGTCGGCTCAGGAGATTGTAGAAAGGGAAGACACGTGGATCAGGACTTTGCAAGCAGAAAGCTTTGGAAAGGAGATTGTGGCCCTAACCTCTAACAAAGCTCTCGACAAATCGTCGGCCATACGAGACCTTCACCCTTTCGTGGATAGCAAGGGCATCATCAGGATCAAGACTCGCCTAGACAACGTAGAGGCTTCGGAAAATGTGAAATGCCCCGTGCTGTTACCCGCAGATCATCGTTGCACGCACCTCATTGTAGACAGCGAACATCGACGTCTTCTGCACAGTGGCGTCAGTGTCACACTCACCGAGCTGTGTGAGAAGTTTTGGATAGTGCGCGGCCGTCAATGTGTTAAAAAGGTCATTGGCCAGTGCGGTGTTTGTGCGAGGTTTCGGTTGAAAGCCGCTTCAGCTCCTACAGCCCCGCTACCTATCGACCGAGTCTCGAAGTCTCACCCATTTGAAGTCATGGGCGTAGACTTCGCTGGCCCAGTTTTTGTAAAGGGAAGCAGCTCTGTGAAAACATTCATTGTGGTGTTTACCTGTGCTGTAGTGAGAGCAGTTCACTTAGAACTTGCGAGTGACATGACAGTGGATTCTTTTTTATTGGCCTTTCGTCGTTTTATTTCACGTCGTGGCTTGCCAAGTGTAATTTATTCTGACAATGCTTTAACGTTTAAGGCAGCCAGTCGTGAACTGAAGCTGTCATACGGACTTCTACGTGATGTACAGGTACAGAACTTTTCTGCATCCAGTAATATCACGTGGAAGTTCATTGCTGAGCGCGCTTCATGGTGGGGAGGTTTTTGGGAACGAATGATTCGAACGGTTAAAAACTGCCTCAGGAAAACTCTAGGAAAAGGATGCTTCAGCTTCGAGCAGCTTGACACGTTACTAAAAGAGGTCGAGGCAGTGATAAATTCTAGGCCACTGACATATATTTCTGATGATGCTGCCGAAGCAGAAGTACAGACTCCTTCGCACTTTTTGTCAGGTAGACGTCTCACGGCCTTTCCACAAGCACAAATTAGCGAGAATTCGGGAGGCCGCACAGAGACGCTGCGCGCATGGAGACGAAGACAAAAAAAAAACTAAATGAATTTTGGCAACGCTGGTACAAGGAATACCTACTGACGCTAAGAAGCGCGCACAGCAGGTCACCGAAGCTCGGAAACAGTTTAGAGTGTGGTGATGTTGTCATAATTAGAGATAACATAGTGCCTATTACGTTTTGGAAATTAGCTAGAGTTGTTGAAAGCTTAAAGGGGAACGATGGGCACGTCAGAGCATGTAAAGTCAGACTAGCAGACGGCACGGAACGCACGAGACCGGTTCAACTTCTTTGTCCTCTGGAACTGTGCAAGTGACATTGTTGGCCGCGGAGGATGTTGCAAATCATGCCTCGCGCGGCGCCTGGATGAAGACGAGAAAGAGGTTGCGCGCGACCAGTAGAATGTGGACGGTAGGCTTGTGACCGATCTGTTTCACCATGTTGGGAAGGCTTAGCGCTCTGCGCCAATAAACCCGACAGAAGTGTCTTTTTCCCACAGTACAAGCGTAAATTGCCGTCGGGCCTAAACATGGGACTATCATAACGATTTCGTAGTTTAATGCCGGCCACCCATTGCAAAAAAGCACAGACCTAACTGCGCGTATTCCCTTAACACCACGTAGTGGGTGCATAGCAAGTATGCACTAAGTGGTTGAAGTACGCACTCGGAACAGGATATCGCTATTGCGTTCAACTCTTAAAGGAGAAGCTTAAGGGTCCACCTCTTCTTTTTTTCAACAAAATAAATGCAGGGATTGATTTCTTTAGTCAGCAAATAATGACACTATCATGTATAAAGAGTGCGGAAGGTTTCAAGGTCATACTGCTTTCGTTTCCCAGGAAAGATATATTAAAATTTACACTCCAGGCTAAAATTGCGTGTTGATTTACAAAAAGTAAGACAGGCTCCAAGAACAAAATTGAAGCGAAGGTGAAAAGCGTTCTGGTTGAAAAAACATTGAAAAAATACGCTCTAGTACAGGCCGCTTTTCTAATACTGGCTATTAATTCAATTAAACAAACACGTCAGGAAGCTGATTATGTTGCCCAGATGTACGCCCATCAGCGCAGGAAGGCTCACGCCCGCGCAAGTCGTACATGTCCAGGAATTAGGGACATCGCCGAACAGCGCCTCTAGCGGTCGCCCTTGGAAACATGCGGGTTTTCTATGGGAGAGCGTCGTTTTTCGCGAATAACTAATGATAGAAGTCATCTTTCTCTAAGTTCCCGAGGAAATGGGCTCTACGCAAATGTCCCGACATCTCATGGAAGCGGCAACATTACTTATGTCCAAAAACCCGTTCCAAATTGCGGGCGAAGTTTTAAGTATGGGAGCCTATGGAAACGGTCAAATTTAGGAGGGCTTTCTGGCCACAAAAATGCGATTTGCGACGAAACAGTAGCATCGATTGGTAAGTTCCCGGGGATTTATTAACTTCAATGACTCAGCTTATCACCTTGTTGCAGCAGCAACTCTTCAAATGGCGAAAATGTTGTTCCATAACCGCAGTTTTCGTAACAAGGTCGCGGAATTCATTGTGGTAGATATATAAACTGGGTTTTCGTCCGCAGAAGCGCGTTGAAGCGATAGCCGAGCGCGTTGAACGACGAGAGATCAAAATCGCTGATAACGCAACCGCGAGTTCGCTGGTTCGATCCCGGCTGTGGTGTCTTTTTTTTCTCGCTTAGTCTGGAAGCCTTTCGCCAGATGGCATACGACGAAATGTAGGTAATTTAGTTTCGGTTCTTGTTTTTGTTTCTTTCTATCAGCACGAAAGTTATCGTGCAAAGAATAACTGGTTTCAGGGTATCGTACAATACTAAATGTCTGCGCCTTTCTCGTTTACATATAAAGTATCCAGACAATAAACAGGCAAACGCAGATAACAGGTTTTAAAAGTTGGTGTCTTTAGCTAAATGTTTATGGAGATATTATGAATATTTTTGCCTCTGCAGCTATGCATAGGAAAGGTGTATTTGTGCGACTTTTTGTGCTGCCTGAAACGTATGACACAAAAGTATAGCGTCGATTGCGTGGAATTAAAAGACACAAAAATATACAAGTTTCCAGCAATCGCAGTTGTAGTATTCGTAAAGATGGAGTAAAGGTGAAGCTATTTGACGGAGTCCATTTGCGTTATGTCAAAGCGGAATTTCTTGCGTAAACCATCATGGTCGGGATATTCTGAAATATGTTGCAATAACGAATTCGTATTGTTTGTTCGTCGATAATGTCGCGGCATTTTTACAGAAGGAAGCAAGTCATGTTAAGTTTCTTGCAGACCCCGCGGATAAGAAGTTTTCTGTTAACATATTTGTCGAAGAAGACGGCTGGGCATTTTATGAACTTTACACGTTCTAGCGCTGGTTTGATTAGTGCAAGATAGCGGGAATTCTCCTCTACAGCTTTACGCGGTGAATTAAAAACAATATATTTGATTTTTAGAGCGTAAACTCTCTGTCATTCGTCGCGTCTCATTGACCTTGAGCCGCCGGAGCGCTAGCATGGCAGGCGTGACGTCACACCATGTGGTCCGCTGGCCAGAGGCCTCGCAGCTGCGCATAGTGGCTAGCCACCATAGCGGCGCTGGCTCGGAGCCTCACTGCTGCGGTACCACATGACCAGGCGAATGTTCAAAGCTGCTTCGCCAGCGCTTGGTCCTGCAATGTATGGCACGTGGGCTGGGATCGTCCGTGCATGCGCTTGAGCGGAAGTGACAGGCTGAATCCACTTATCCATTACACATAGCTATGAGGCAGGCTGTGAAATCTTAAGCAATGTCGAAGTTGCCCGCTCAAAAAACATCGCAGCCAAGAGAGGCCAAAGTAGCACGTTACGGAGACGCTTAGCAAGCGCGGGCGCGTCCCGAGGTCAAAGCTACTGCAGCCCCCGCCGTGGTTAATCAACACGAACAATTACAAGCCGAAGAAGAAGCCTAACTTTAACGAAACACTGCGTCTATAATCTGTGGGAAACAAAGCGAAACCCACGTTTCGCTCGCGATAAATATATTTAACAAGAGTTAACCGCATCCATATTTCTTTCTGTATTTGGCGCTAGCTTTTTTGAACAGAACGACTAGTGGATGTCCTTGCACTCATTATTCGCACAAATTAGGTTTTGAACCGGAAAGTCTGCGATGCATTTCAGAGTTCCGTCTTCAGCATACATAAATACTCGAACTTTTAAGTGCGGCGCACTTTAGGGTGGCAGGCTGTCGTATGCTGTCGTTGTCGCTTGGCGTAACTCAGGCAGAACCACGTAGAGCATGGCCAGCTGTAGCATACTGAGCGCGCGCTTCACGCGAAAAAAGAAGTTTGCTTCCTCTTGTTCTTCGAGCGCCATGATGATGATTTTAACGCGTGTTAAATTCATCTTGTTCCTTGAGCGCCTTGATGATTATAAGCGTATAAACGCAGGTAGAACCACATATAACATAGCCAGCTGCTGTATACTGAGCGTGCGCTCGCGCAAGGAGGGTCTTCTTTCTCTTGTTCTTCGAGCGCCTAAGGTGCGCACATTACTATTATGGCTGGGGAAATACGACAACACAAGCCACGTATAAAAATTGAAAGAGGAAGCAAGCGAGAAATAGACAGTGAGAGAAAGTAAGGGAAAAATTGGATGAAAAATATAAATAAAGAGAAAAAAACACAGAAAAAAAACTAGAAAAAATGAACAAGAAAGAAAGAGAGGAGCAAGGGAAACAGAAAACGAGAGAGAAACAAAGAAGGCTGCCCAGTTCACACTCCCTTCAGGCCTGGCACCAATAGGGCGAAGCTGCCTTAATATTTTTTTAACACGAAAGCGCTTTATGCGGGGGTCCACCAACATTTCAGTGACGTATTAGCGCCCAGTGTGTCTATACGTGTCTTCCTTTTCGTCCTGTCGTCTATGTGCGCTACAAAGAAACCTTTTGAAGACGTATGTGCGTCACGGAAATGACGCTGAGAAAATGTACAAGATCAGATGTTAAGGAAAAAAAGTTCTGTCAACGGGAGTCGAACACGCGACCTCTCGGTTCGCAACAACTGATGCGGGGCACGATATCCACTGCGCCACGGTAATTTTTATTTTCTGTATTGCACCGCGCCACGGTCACACACTCCTGCGACGCGCGCCTGCCTGGCCTCGCTTTAATACGCCTCGCCGAGAGAGACACAACATTTTTTTTATAAAAGAATCAGTCAGCCACGTCAGGCATTGCCCGACGCCCCTAGCCGTCTGCAGGAATCCCTTCCGACACGGCAGCATCAATGGGCTTGACTGATGAGTGTTGCTGGACGTTGGGGTCTTGGCTATGGAGCAGAGCCTCCCAGGGTTCTAGAGTGTGTGAACCATGGTATTGACTCGGACGTGTCCACACCATGTGGGCCAAATTTGCTGCTTAACTGCTACATTTGCACTGTGGCCGCAAAACTTCTGGATGCCACTTGCTTTAGAGTACGGGGTTTGGAAAGATCCCTGTCTGGAGAAAAATTGTGGCCGGGCTACCGGAGACACACGACGTGCGTTACATTTGCCTTCAGTCCAGCCGTGGCGTTCAATAACTCTTTAATGTGCAGCGGCATTTCGACCTTATCCTGCGTTCCTTCAGCGACGTTCTTGGGGCTGTCACACAGCCTTTTCTGTTTACACTCTCACCGTTAGCTACTACAGCTACCACAAGGGTTTGTTTAAACATTGATCATGGACGTTAGTCGAAGGGATAAAGATGTACCACCAAGCGTCAACGCTGATGCATCCACGTTAAACGGTGCTATAGCTGCCAAAGAGCACTACACATTGTGCAATCTTTCTTACATCAATGTACAGTAAGCATTAAACTATACTGCAAGGACACGTTTTACTTTCCCTGTTATACCGAATCCTATGATAAAGGGATCAGCCATGTTTATTTTTTATTTACTGAACGGAAAAAGTGGTTAGTATTTAATGGGAACGATATTGGTCCAAGAGCTGAGCCTTGGGGGTACAGCTGTAGTTATTTCGTAAAACTCAGTGTGGGTATAGGCTATTTCCACTGTTTGTTCCCCTTGTAATGGGTAACTTTTGAAGAAATGGACGCACGTCCCACGAAAGCCGTAACGTTATAATTCATTCAATAATAAGCTAGCGACACCAGTATCAAACGGATTTTTACATACAGAAATTTACGCGTAACACTTTTATGGTTAATAAAGCAATAATGGATAAGCTAAGTACAAAACAGCTCTGTCAATTGGCCGATAGGTTTTCTAATCTCATATTGGCAGGGCATTATAGATGAGCGTATGTACTAAGGGTGCGATACCCAGTGTTTTCCTTCAACACAGCATTCACGTAAATATATCATGAAATTTTATGCTACACATATCCTACATTTGTGCTGCGAAGATTGTCGTCCCTGTCTTCCGAAGACGCACTGTAGCCTGTCTCTGGTGCGAACTGCGTATACGCTACGCTTTCGCGCCTTGCACTACAGCATTTCAAAGGAGGTTAGCGCTAAGCAGGGTTTCGTGACGTTTGAGCATTCTGTCCCAATTTCATCATGTTGTACCTGACTTGATGATATTCAAATTTAATAGCGTCGCCCCTGTTCTATATTCCAGTGAGTCGATGAGTCTGTAGAAATATTGAGTGTTTTTGTTAAACAGAGCAGGGATAGCTAAAGTAGGTTCTTGCTTTTGTCGCCTATTAGCATGCTTCGCCTTGCTGATCATGTGGTAGCTTGCGGCAATCGTGGCAGCTTGCAACAGGGTGACGAAGAAAGCAGTCGACTCGAACACTGTGGGAGGCCCAGCCTCCAAGCTTGCCCCGCTACTCGAACGCTTCTGGAAGATGGTCATGGTCCACAGTATTCTGACCTAAGAAAACTGCCCCCACCTGCGAATGTTGTCACCTGTTCCAAATAATGTTTTTTCCCTCTCTCCCTCATTCTCGGCAAACAAGCATTCACAGTGAGATGTCCACGTGGACGAATGATACACTGAATGTATTTATTATACGCATCTCAATCCATCTCGCCAGTAGCCGCTGGTAAATTGACCGGCACGCTGCCATCATGAATACTGCTCAGAATACTGCTCAGACACCGTTCGGCTATCAGCGGCGAGTTTTCGCAGATTTGGGATGTCGCGTGGGAAGCAGGCGATCTTAGAGCATATTACGAATTTTTACCAATTGCGAAATCATCATCATCATCATCCTGTCTACGCCCACTGTAGGGCAAAGGCCTCTCCCATGTTTCGCCAATCAACCCGGTCCTGTGCTTTCTGCTGCCACGTTATACCTGCAAACTTTTTTAATCGCATCTACCCACCTAATTTTCTGTCTCCCCCTCACGCGTTTGCCATCTCTTGGAATCCAGTCAGTTACCCTTAATGACCAGCGGTTATCCTGCCGACGTGCTACGTGCCCGGTCCATAACCATTTCTTCTTCTTGATTTCAACTGTGATATCCTTAACCCCCGTTTGTTCCCTGACACACTCTGCTCTGTTCCTGTATCTTAAGGTTACACCTATCATTTTCCTTTCCATCGCTCGCTGCGTCGTCCTCAGTTTAAGTTGAACCCTCTTTGTAAGTCTCCAGGTTTCTGCTCCGTAGGTAAGTACCGGTAAGATGCAGCTGTTATATACCTTCCTCTTGGGGGAAAGTGGTAGACTACCATTCATGATTTGATAATGCTTGCCGAATGAGCCCCATCCCATCCTTATTCTTCTAGTTATTTCACTCTCATGGTTCGGTTCCGCGGTTACTACCTGTCCTAAGTAGACGTACTCCTTTACAACTTCCAGTGTCTCGCCACCTATCGCAAAGCGCCGTTCTCTGCCAAGATTGTTCCACATTACTTTAGTTTTATGCATAATAATTTTCAGACCTACTTTTCTACTTTCCGTATCCGTATCAATTGCGAAATACCGATGGACAAAAATTTGCAGCATTGAAATTAATTTATTCGCTAACGTTACGCGTAGTCATGCATAAGTCGCTATTACACGATGGGTCATTTTCGCTGCATTTGTTGCTTCGCGTCAGGAGCAGGTGCTGTGGGCATGACCCACAAAAATTCGACCAATCATAAGCAGCTAGCGACCGATGCGGCAGCGAAGCGGGGTAGGTTGGTGTTATAATCGCCCACATATATCGAAATAAAATTTAAACTTACACCATTTGCATAGGGTTATTTACTTGGAAGGACAGGAGAGGGAGCAGCAAGGAAACATTTGCCCACTTTTCCCTTTCCCCCTCTGTCAAAAGTAGGAGGGCAAAAAACGACACCTAGTATGTATATTCGTAGTCATCCATATTCTTATACAGCGCGCTCAATGTGGTTTCCATTAAAATGACTCGAATGAACTTGCTCCTCTTCCCCACCAAGGCCTTAAATTAGATAACTTTTACAGTAAAAAAAAAAAAACAGTCGTCTCATTCTTAGGGCTTCTCACACGTATATTGCCTTGTAAACCGCATGCTTTCTTTAAAATATGAGAACTGGACATATTAGAGGTATAGTACAAGCTTCGTTCTCTTTTAATTTACAACGCCGAACTCGGACTATAATGTTTGCCGATGGAATGCCCAGATTTAAAACAGGTTAAATGTGATGCGCACCGGGTAAGCATATTGGAATTTTTTTGCGGAGCTGTTATACGCTGGCTTCTGGCCAAATAGTGCGTGCGTTTAGAGGGTGTGTACAAAAAAGTCTCTTCGACGAAATTGAATCTGAGTACAAGGGGAGAGTGCTGGGTGAGGTGCGAAGGGCGCTGACGAGAGAGGGGCCAGGTGCCCCGTAGGCCTGCCACGCAACTGGACGTGTGTTTGTCGCGGACCTCCATAGGTCGGCACTTTAAGGGAGTACTCACTCAAACTCACTCACCACAATTTTGTCAGCCTTCGCACTCACTCACGTTCACACTCACGTCCACTCACGCTCATGAGTACTCACTCACGTTCACACTCACCTCCACTCACACTCATGAGTACTCACTCACGTTCACATTCACGACTACTCCCACTCGTAGGCACTCACTTACGTTCATACTCACACCTACTCACACTCTTAGGCGCTCGCTCACGTTCACACTCACGTCCGCTCACACTCATGAGTACTCACTCATATTCAACTCACCACGTTCAAATGAGTGTGAGTGAGTGTGAGTTGAGTGCACTCATGAGTGAGTGTGCCGAGCTATGCGTACCTCTACTGTCGCAGTGAACCACACGTGCGTCTGCGAGGGTCATTCTCACTCCAACATTTTCACCTTCATTCAGCGGCAGTGGTACGCCCGAGGAACAAGGAGCTTACGAGGAAAGACGCCGACAGCAGCGAGAAAGAACGCGCCTGAGACGCCGAGTGGAATCGACGACGGCGACAACGCTGCCGATCGTTTCGCCGGGGACAAAGCGAGGTTTCGGCGAGTCTTTCTTCAGCATAAGGGAAGGAGGGGGGGGACTTAAAACGATGGCGCGATGCTTCTTGTCCGTGATGGTGATGGCATCCCGTGCAGCGATATCGCCATGCCGTACCACACGGCTACGTTGGTCGCACAACTTCACAGAGTAGAATAGCTCTGAATTTTCTGTTTATAATGTTCATTGACAAGATCGCAAGCAGTGATAACAAGGCTAAATTTACAATCCATGCAGATAACACCAGTTTATACTTTCGTGGGAATCATAATAGGGATATTGTAAGAAGAGCTAATGAGACCCTAATTTCTGCAATTTGTCTACATCCAAACAACTTAAAATAACCATACCGAAACTCAGGAAAGAAATGGAAATTTAAGGGCTCGATTTGCTTTGCTCGACACAATATTAATCAGAACTTACAGACATTGATGCCATGGAAAGTACAGAAGAGCTAATAATAGTAATTTTAACGTAAATATGTAGAAAGAAAAGAGGACGAAAAGATAACTTGCCGCTGGCAGGGACCGAACCTGCGAACTTCGATAACGCGTCCGATGCTCTACCAACTGAGCTACAGCGACGGTCATCCCCCCGTACATTTTATGGGGTATATATAGATTCTAGTCATTTTGGAGATAGGTATACACATGTTCAGAAACGACCGGTATATGAGATATATAAACGTTTTCTTTTTTTTTTTTTCAAATGGCACCGCTTGCTGACAACTTGCCACCGCTGTACCATCTTCTATGCCCCGGCCCTTGCGGGGATAAATTGCGTAAATGCGGCCCGCTGATGGAAGTGAGTTTGAGACCCCTGCTTTAAAGACTCACCGATAAGCGCGTCATAAAAGTAATAATTGGGTCCTAGCGAGGGACCTTTTAAGAAACATTACTATGTAATAATCTAAGTACGCGCAAAGAAACAATGACGCAAGTAGCAGCAAGGAAGCCAGACGAGCGCTAACTTCAATCTCGCTTGTACGCGTTCCTGGTTCTAAATGAAACTGGCCGAAATAGCCGGGTCTCAAACCAAGACCTGCTGCCGTTGTGCAGACCGCATAGACAGTGCAATGAACAGGCGGGTTTTACGGTCGTGTACATCCAAATATTATCGGGGGGTCTTACATCACAAAACCACGATATGATTATGAGGGACGCCTTTATGGAGGACTCCGGAAATTACGATCACCTGGTGTTCTTTAGCGTGCACTGTCATCGCACATATAGCATTTCGCCTCCATCGAAATGCGACCGCCGCCGCAGGGATCAAACACGCAACTTTCAGGTCGGAACCCGAGCACTGTAACCGCCACAACACCGCGGCGGATGGTCGTATATATGAATATAATTGGTTTTATTACGCTTTCACGAACAGTTAGCCAAGAGGCGAAGACGAGCTGTATACCATGTACATAATGAAAATATTATTTCGGTCTTATTTTATTATGTGCGCTAGAAACGTAAAAAGCGTTGTTTAAATTAAAGCGTCTTATTCAAAATTCCTAATTCCAGAAGGTAATTGAGCAATCTCGCGCTTGTCATCAATTTCGGCCTTTATTTCTGCTCCGCCTCGAGCTCAAAAAAAAATATTGTCACTGGCAGTGAATACGGCACGGCCTGTTGCCTTCACGCTATAGCGCAAAATAATTCATTTGTAAAGTGACTCCAACAAATCAGGGACGTCATGTTTGTTTCTGCATATTGTCAAACCATCGCCATCTCGTAGGCTGGTATTTCCTTGAAATTAGCGTTTTTAGACGAAGAAAACGGCAGCGACGAAAGGACGTCCTTACTTTCTCCAAGATACCGGTGGGGGCCGACGACCGCAAAATCAGACGAAATATATTGAAAAGCACGAGAGGAAGGGCCGCACGCCCTTTCGATATTCAGTGTTTTTCAAGCACAGCCAAGTGAGTTGTGTACACGCATTCGTTGAAAAAGAACTGCTGATTCACTTTCGAGCATCCAGCTGACCGCCTGCCGTACGCCTAGCTCTTATCAGTCAGCGATCACGGTTCGCTCTCGGTGGCGATAGTCGATATTTTTTTTTATGTATGTATTGTCGTTTTGTCTGCCGCGCGGCCTGCGTCACGGCGCCAGTTTTGAAAGTTGAAGGTCTGTACGCCACGTGGTGTGAAAAACGGTGAACTAAAAGCGATGTCCCGAATTCCTGGGTATGTTACTGCTCGGACGCTTTTCTACGAGGACGAAATGTGTACAAGTACAGACACAAATGAGAGCAAACTTCAAAAATTTTTTCTTGATTAAAACAAGTAGTAATTTGATAAAACTTTGTCATATTCTGGGAAATGGGTGTTGCTAATAAATACGCTACTTAGAGAATCTTTACTAGGACCACCTCAATGTTCAATTTACGGCTAAACATTGGCCGAAACTTACTTTTTTGAAAGTTCGTCGCGGGCTGTACGCACTATATCGTGCTATATGCGGCTAAAACTATTTTTCTCGCATTGTACAACTGCATAAATATCGTTTAACACAAAACTCATTATTTCACTAAAAGTAGTCTTTCCACAAAAAAAGTCCCAACATGGAGCATATTTCTCATATTTAGGTAAATATAAAAAAGGCACCGAAGCGTCAAAATTGATGAAACATGTTTTATCTGTAAAGCCAGTCATCCTTCTGCAGAAAAAATTGTGTGCCGACTTAATTCAGAAAGAACCAATTTTTCGATAATTTGTTTTCCGAGCGATACTTTCGAGCTTCTAGAAAAAATTTCAAATGAGCATGACGCTGCTGAAAATTTTTTTTCGCAAAAATATTTTGGTGGAAGACCTTTCTCTTTAGATAGATAGTCCTGAATTTTTTTCAAGCAAATCGCAGATGGTCGAGCGCCAAGGTTGGGACAATTGGCTCCTCCAACATCATTCACTTTGTGGATATGGTGGTGACTTTAACATGAAAGTGTCTTATGCCGGGGCGCACCAAGACTTCAGTGACGTATTTCCGTCACGGAAATGACGTTGAAAAAATGTACGTGATTAGATGTCAAAGATTAAAAAGTCACAGTTTCACCGCAAGGGTGAAGCAATGAATGCGATAGCAAAAAATTGTAATGTTATACGAAGTGAGGCTGGCAGCTAACTCTTTTTGGATCCGATCTCACGCAACTCTAGAAAACGGTTGTTTAAGAGAATTCTCTTCGCGTTGAGAGCGCAGGACGTAGAAGGGTGCACCGGCCCCCCGCTGTCGGCCGCAGAGAAGGGGAGATAACGCGCACGCCCGCGCCCGCGCTCGTAAAATCGAAGGTCGCTTGAGGGGCCCCCCCCCTCGCGTCTTTTCACGCTCACGAACGACGGGCGGGGCCGGTTATATATATACATATACATATACGGCAAATGACGCCGACGCGGATGCCGACGCCGACGGCGAAAACCAGCCACGAGTGTCCATATAATTGCTATCGCAATAAAAGTTCCGTCAACGGGCATCGAACGTATGACCTCTTGGTCCTCAGCAACAGAAACCGAGCAAGCTATCCATTGCGCCACGGCCACAGACTCTGACTGCTTTACGAACGCGCCTCGTCGCCTCGTCGGCGGGGTGGTGTCGCCCTCTTGGAGCAGTAAAGTAAAATAATTCACCATTACTGTGGCTTCCGTGATTAGCACCTGCTACGCGACCGTCTCAGTCGGCGTGTTTTCAGCAGAAGTGCAATTTGTCAACGCCTAAACGCAACGCGAGATGGCGACCTTAGCCCAAGCGTCGGCCTCGCTCATAGTGTCCATCCAAACCAAAAATTACACCATCTCCCGCTAAAGGGAACCATGTGTAGATGCGAAGCAGCGGGCGCTAAAGCTTACACTGTCGGCGGCGTTGACGCTGGCGCTCATCGCAGCGTTGCGCAGGAGAGAAAACTAGGGAGGGGGCAAAGCACGCAGTGATGAAGCGGTGTTTCCTACTGGAACATGCCAATCGCTGCTAATGGGCAATGAGAGACAAAAGACTCCGTCTGGATACAGAGACCCGCAGTCCGCTTTTAGTTAACGCGCGCGCTGCGAATTTTTTATTGTTCAACAACGCACAGGAGAAATCTCCCACCGGCACCACCTTGCAGGTCAAAATCCATTGCCATATATACGGGATGGCCAGTGAACGGTTGTGCAGCGCGAGCAGTCGGTTTTTTCAACCAAGAAACTCGCTAGCAGACGCTACCTGCGTCTGCGTCGCGAGGCGAGAGAGGGGGGCAGCGTAGGAGAGGAGGGAGAGGGGGCGGGGGGACGCGCATGCGCAGTGGGAGTGTGGAAGCCGTGGGCAGGGATGCCTGTGGGGGAGAGGGGAGGAGCGTAGAGGAGAGAGAGGGGGGGACGCGCATGCGCAGTGGGAGTGTGGACGCCACGGGCAGGGATGCCTAGAGGATAGAGGGGGGGAGCGTAGGAGGGGAGAGAGGAGGGGAGGGCGCATGCGCAGTGAGGGTGGGGTTGCCGCGGGGGAGGGATGCCTAGAGGAGAGAGAGAGGGGCAGAGGAGGTTTTTTATTTTTATTTTTTAAGGGGGTTGCGCATGCGCAGTAAGGATGGTCACGCCGTACACCACCACCGGATTAAGCTTCGCCATAAGATGCTTCACATCTAAAATGCGACGCGCGCCTCCCTCCAGTGGCTGTGATCCCACGATACTCGCTTACGCTCGCCCCGAGAAAAGTCGCGGCCGGGCAACTAGGGCGGCACGACTCACTGAGCGTTTCCCTCTAGTCTGACCGTGGCGTATGTTCAATCACACTTGAATATGCCGCGGGATGGCGACCATAGCCCAAGTTCTGCGCCCCAATAGCGACGCTCTTCTGGCTTCATGCCTCTTACTCTGATTACGCTCTCGGCGGTAACATCTACAGCTACCAGAATGGTTTGTTTCATCGTTGATCATGGTCGTTAGTCGCGGGATGGTGATGTACCACCAAGCGTCAACATGGGTGCATCCACGTTATACGTTGTGCAAACCCTCCTGTTTCAATGTACAGTAAATATTCAATTATCTCTGTACGGGCCCGTTTTTTCTTTCATCTTATACCGATTCCTATGACGGAGGGATCAACCATGCTTTTTTTCTGGCGGCCAGCCACTTCATGGCCCCTGCGCGGATACCGCCTTGATAGAGAGGCTTCGCGCGCGTTCCATTCTTAAAGCGGCGGCACTTCCAGAAGCATCTCCATAGTAGCGGCGGAAGTGGCTCGATTATGGCTGTCTTTGTCGCGCTTTCAGCCACCCCTCCACCATGTCACAGTGCATTCCTAGCTGATTTGCGAAACCGCGTTTTTTGGTACCAGGCTGCCGCAGCGGCCGAGCCGACATGACCTGTTGGGGCCTGCTGATAGGTGCTGGCGAAGGCTTTATTCAAATTTTGATCCAGAATTAAGATGGCCCCCAAGAGAAGTGACCTTTTTCGCCCAGGCGACGAGTGCTTGCACCCTTTCATGGGAGAGAAAAAAATTGGGGGACGCTTAAGCTTCGCCTTTAAGAGTTCCACGCGATAGCGATATCCTGTCCCTAGTGCGTGCTTCAGTCACTTAGTGGATACTGTTTTAGGGGCGAAGCTCCCAAGGGTGTGTGCTTATCCCGTCCCTACTGCGTACTTCAATCACTTAGTGCATACTATGTAATGGGTAGTATGGTTTAAACCAAGAGATATTATGCGCGGGAAATGTGGGAAATGTTTTCGAACTTGCTATGCACCCACTACGTGGTGTTAAGGGAATACGCGCAGTGAGGTGTGTGCCGTTTGTAATGGGTGGCTGGCTTTAAACTATGGAATCGTTATGATAGTCAAATATTCTGACCCGCGATGGCAATTTACGCTTGTACCTCGCAATATTCCTGGGATATTACGTTATATTGCGACGCCTATATAAATGACGCTTGCGTTTGCGAAGCATGGAAGTTATTTGCACTTCATTTCCAAGCAGAGGCATGGCGGTGTTGTAGAAAACCTGCTTGCCACGCAGACGACCCGGGTTCGATCCTCACTCGGACCCGAAAGTTTTTATTATTTATTTTATTTGCATCTTTCTCGATTTTTCGGTCACGGACAAGATGATGATTTTTCGCTCACAACCAACGACGCCGACGCCGACACCGACGCCGGAATTTCTGCGAAACGAGCTTTTAACGCTATCGCGTTAAAAACGCCGCCTTGCTATGCTGCGCACTGGAGTACAAAGGCTGACTCCACAACCACGGCAGGGCATTTTGGGGGGTCAAGCCTGTTTTGCACAGCCCAGAGACGATTATGGCAGCGCCCAGCGAGCCGTCTGTGAAATGAGCAACTGTTCCTGTTCCCACTTTCTGTTTTGATAGAGCTGGCAGGAGCGACCCATGAAGGCTGAAACCAGCTCAACCCCAAAGAAGGTGATTTTAGGATACCAACGTGTGAAGAGTGTAGTTTTGACACACTGGGCTCCACTGCACGTAGGTAGAACAGTGGAATCCGCAGCCGTCTGGCCCGGCGCCGACGAATATCGGGGCGCGGCTTTCAAGGTGATGTCTTCGAACGGATCGAAGCAATCGGTTCTACCACGAAGTGCCGAAGCGCCCATGTCGTCCCCGCCAAGTCACTTTGCAGGGAATTATTCTTTCTTATGGTCGTTGGCCCTCCGCTACCCGGTCGTGTTTAATGTCTGTGCATGTGGCCGCCAGGCGCGGCGCCCTGAAACATGTTGACCTGTCAACCTGTCATCGCCTTATCGGCCACAATGAAATGTTAGCGCTCTTCGCGGGCGAGACAGTCCTCGTCTGACAATATTTGGCCGAGCCGTCTCTTCTGTACTTAAGCGGCCTCTCTCTGTACAGTAGACGCGTTTAGCCCTAGATTCGAGACACGAGGAGCACGAGCTGCAGTCTTGGGAACGGCGACGACGGGCAAAGCAGCACCGAAGCACGCCACAAGACCAAGGAATGGCGAACGGTGAAAACCGTGCAGCATAGATGACACTTTCTTTGAACCCGTACAGGATGGATCCAATGATTCGGTGCCCAAAGCAGAATGCAAACTTTGTGGGAAGGTAATTTCTCGTTCGCGGACATTGACGTGAAACTTCAAAAGTACACCTCAAGGTAAGAAACATGTATTTTTATCCCGACTGGTACAGTCGTGTCTGTATAGTTGTGATACATTCCACTGAGCTCGCATACGTTTTAATTATTTCCAGAGGGTACATCGAAACGGTGCATCAAAATATGAGCAGTACCTCAAGAGGCCTCGGAAGTGCAGTTCTGTTATCAATAAATAAATTGCAAGTTTCAATGCGCAGCAACATTTACAATATTATCCGGCACTTAATAAATGTTTTTGAGGAATATAAACATCTCCGAAATAAAAAAGCATTTCAGTATCTGTATAACTGTATCTGTATTCCGGGATACCTTTTTTCGTATTTTTTCCAAAGTATCTCCGAAATATCCCGCTACGTCAAATGCAAATGTATCTCAGTATGTGTATTTTAGGCTCCCAGCCCATGTTTCTCGATATCTGTATTCCGGAATATTTTTTATGGTATATCTGCCCCGCCCTGGTCTCTGGCAATTCCGTCATCAGGAGCTTCCTTACCCGATTTTGTCAAGGGTGGTACACGTTTCTTCCATGGAATTACACAAACAGTTTGGTCTTGGTTGCGTAATCTGTAATCTTCTATGTAATGTCCTTTCCGCTGACACTGCTGACAAAATATCTGCTACTTAGCGCTGTATCCTCCGCAACGGCCATCCCTGGCAGGATGACCGAAAAAGGTATAGAAGGAACACCTAAGCACTTTAGGTATTGCACCCGCCATTGCTTGCTTGAACCAACTTCCCCTTTAGACGGGTATTATTTTGTTTTACTCAAATTGTTGGAGCCTTGCGCTTCAAGAAAATGGTTCACTCATTCTCTATAGTCATCTAGCTGTTTTAATGCCTGTTCTTTAAGGAAAACAGCGAGATGTGGACTGCAGCAAGTCAAGAATTGGTCGATCACAATTCTCTCTCTGACCCCTTCGTATGTCTTCTGAGCCATAGGTCGGCAAAACATGTGTAGTTTAGTCAGACTCACTCATGAAATATATTTTGCCCTTGGGACTCACTCAGACTCAGATTCACCAAACTTTTTCCTCAACCGGACTCACTCGGACTCAGACTCACGGCTCTATCCGTATCTGAGGGTGTAAAATATGTGGCCAACTGAAAAGCCAACACGGACTCAAGCTCTCACACAGGCGTTTATTAGCGTCCGCATGAGCCCAGAACGTCCAAGCTCCTTCTTTTTTTTCTTCGAGCGAGCTCACGAGCTCGCTCGCATGCAGGTTCTCTTCTTCTTCTTGTCAGATGAGCGCGGGAAATTCAACAAGGGAGTCCCAGTGAGCCGACACATGAGTCCGTTAGCGTACAATTGGCTTCTTTGAACATGGTGTAAATGCTGTTTAACATCAATATCTCGCGTAATCAGTCGTCTACTTCGCGCCTTTTTGAACTTGTACCTTCCAATATGAGATATGAGTGGTTGGAATCCAGTAATCACCTTTTCATTGAAAGAGATGACTGGCATAAAATATTTTATCAAAAATTCCCGGGAAAGAGCCTTCGTGGGTGGGAGGGAGGTCATAGCCATAGGTGGGCAAAACATGTGGAGCTCACTCAGACTCACTCATGAAATTTGGCTCAGCAGTGCTTTTGTCAGGGCAAGTTGGTGCGATATTTGCGAAAATAAAACAGCACGAAAGACGGGAAGAAAGACACAGAAGTTCAACATTGGGCTTGTCGTACTGTGTCTTTCGTCCCGTCTTTCGTGCTGTATTATTTTCGCAAATGTCGCACCAACTTGCCCAGACAAATGCACTGCTCAGCCAAATTTCTAGTTCAGTGGGCTCTTTCTTGTCCTTGAAGACCGATGAAGATTCTCAGAACTGGTCCTGTCGTACTGTGTCTTTCGTCTCGTCCTTCGTGCTGTTTTATTTTCGCAAATCACTCATGAAATATATTTAGCCCTTGGGACTCACTCACACACATATTCACCAAAATTTTTCCAAGCCGGGCTCACTCGGATTCAGACTTACCAAAAGTTTTCCCAGCCGGACTCACTGACTCAGAATCACGGCTCTATCTGAGTCTGAGTGAGCTGACTCACGAGTCTGTTAGCGTACAATTGGCTTCTTTGAACATGGTGTCAATGCTGTTAAACACCAATATCTCGCGTAATCAGTGCTCTACTTGGCGCCTTTTGAACTTGTACCTTCAAATATGAGATATCAGTGGCTGGAATCCAGTAATCACCTTTTTATTGAAAGAGATGACTCACATAAATATTTCATCAAAAATTTCCGCGAAAGAGTGTTCAGGGGTGGGAGGCAGGTCAAAGGCTCTTCTGTATGTCGAACATTACCATGTATCTCTCAAAGTAGTTCTTTAAACCACAAACTCTTTACACGCATCTCTGCTTCTTCGGGTTTACATCTTCGAAATCTTTTCTAGGAAATCTGCAGTGATCGGCCTGAACACTGAAGCAGCGCTTTCTTGACTTTCTCATAGTCCATAAACTCGGAAGCGTAAATTTTCCCAAATACGCTCAAAGCTTCGCCTTCTAAACACAGACTGAGTGCTTCTATATCATTCTTGTCCCAAAGCAATTCTTCCGATCTGGTGAAATAGGCATTCAGATCATCTCTCTCATCATCAATGGAAGCCATTAACTTTCGCCCATACTCTTTTGACTCGTCAACGTCCTTACCACGGAAACGGACGATCTACTTTCATCATTTCTTCTATTAGAAGCGTCTTCCAACCGAAACTTTAACGGAAGAATGTCTGTCTCAGCTTCGCGTGCCCTGCGAGCTTCCTTCTTTGTGCGCTAGAACAAGATAGGCGTCTTCTCTCCGGTTGAGTCCCAACGACGCACTCGTTACTCTCAACAATTTCTTGTAGTCTATCTTCCTGTGACGTGGGAGACCGATTAGAATGGATAACAATCCTGGCAGGCTCGCCAGTATTTTTTCATGGTCCCTATTGAAGGAACATGAAACAGGAATGATGATGAGCATACAATTTTTTTAAATGCGAAGCATTTCTTGGGGAACTTCGGCGATTTTGAGCGTATCTATCTATCTGTCTAGCCGCCTACGACTTTATGCTCTCCTGGCCGTATCGTTAGTGCGATTTATACCAAAATTGGTATGGTGTAACATGACTGTATGGCAAACATGAACGACTGGTCATATCATGAAAATCGTGATTAACTTGTCATGAAAATTATGATTTACACGCCATCACCGTGGTGCTCCTGAGGCCGTTTTCTTAACATGATGTATCAAAAAATTGGTACGATGAGACATTTCTGCATGACCAACGAAAAAGGCAGGTGGTAATAAGAAAATCATGAGCTGCATGTCATGTACAACATGATTTACATGCCACGCTCATGGCGCGCTGACGGCCGTTTCGCTAGCTTGATATACACCAAACTTGGTATTGCGTGACGTGACTGTATGACGAACATAAATGTCAAGTGGTCATATGGAAATCATGATATGTCATGTGCAACATGACTTGCATACCACGCTCATGGCACGCTCGTGGCCATTTCGCTAGCTTGATATACACCAATTTTTTAAGGCCGTTTCGCTAAATTGATATACACCAAATTTGCTATGGAGTGACGTGACTGTATGACGAGAAAAAATGACTAGTGGTAATACAGAAATGATGACATGCCATGTGCAACATGACTTGCATGCCACACTCATGATACTCTCGTGGCCGTTTCGCTAGCTTGATCTACACCAAATTTGGTATTGAGCTACGGGATTGTATGACGAGCATAAATGACAAGTGGTGATATGGAAATCATGACATGTCATGTGCATCATGACTTGCATCCACGCTCATGACACTCTCGTGGGCGTTTCGCTAGCTTGATATACACCAAATTTTTAATTCTCACGTCCGTCCGTTCGTCCGACCGTCCCTCCGGCCGTGCCCTGGCACGGCGCCAGGTGGGCGCCGGGGCGCGCATACGGACGCCAGTCGTGTTGGACTCTACAGCGCTCGCGCTTTGCTTGCGTAGCGTCGCTGTGCCAAGCTTGTCTAGTCATGTAAGGAGGGGAGACGCGCGCTTCGCGTTCCATTCTGAACGACCCCGTCTCAGTGGGCACAGGCGTTCGAGGAACGTAATTTGGAATTTACAAAGTATCCGTCAATTTTAACGCTGGAACGCGGATGGCGTCTGGACGATGCGCAAAGCACGGGAATACGAACGCATGCGAAACGGAGGCAGATTGGTCTCGCGTCGCGCTGCGATTCGATGTAAACAATTAAAAAAAGAGAAAACACGCACACATTCCGCTTGTGTGCCATCCCAATGAGAGTGTAAAAAAAAGACATGTTATAGTCAGTCGAATTTATTTATATTTATTTAGTCATACTGTTAACCCTCTGTTGAGGGTTGTTACAGGAAGGGCACAATGAATAACTCTTCACACTCAAACACTTAACAACGGCCAACTAACAAGCACCATAATAGTTGTCACAAATATCTATCTAAAAAATACATGAAAATCAGATACATCATTTGTTTGCACAGCTTCCTCTGGCAAACTGTTCCACAAGTCAATGGCATCAGGGAAAAAAGAAAATCGAAACAAATCAGTGCGGGTTCGTATTGGATGGACACTGAGGGGATGAGTTGTTCGCAGAGGCCGTTTTTCAAGCTGCTGTTTTATATATGTATTTTTTATTTATTTTTTGCCTTTCCATTAAATATCTGAAGGAACAGTTTCAATCGACACTTCTGTCGTCTAACTTCTAACAGTTCTAAATCGCATGCCTTTAACATGTCTGTTACCGAGTCTGTTCGCCTGTATTTCGAACAAATAAAGCGTACAGAAATTCTCTCTATACGCTCCAATTTTTTCTTAAGAACCTTCTGATGCGGCCTCCAAACTGCGCTAGCATATTGTAAGACAGGACGTACATAAGTTTTATATGCCAATAATTTCACCTTTCTCGTCGCTTTCGGTATTCTTTTCCTCAAAAGAACATAATTTTTTATATGCTGATGAACAG
This sequence comes from Rhipicephalus appendiculatus, assembly GCA_030522465.1. Classification (NCBI taxonomy): domain Eukaryota; kingdom Metazoa; phylum Arthropoda; class Arachnida; order Ixodida; family Ixodidae; genus Rhipicephalus; species Rhipicephalus appendiculatus. The sequence goes on along the minus strand of JALIZH010013935.1, from coordinate 20,510 downwards.
ATGTTGTCCACATGATGAGTCCAATTTAAATTATCTGTAATTGTTACACCCATGTACTTAAAGCTAGTGGAGTTATCTAGAATTATATCCTCAATCTCATATTCAAACAAAAACGGACTTTTCTTTTTCGTTATTTGAGTGTAAGTGGACTTCTTGTAATTAATTTCCATTCCCCATTTCCTGCACCACGTACTTAGCGATTGAAGACAGCAGTTGATTTGAAGCTGGTCGTCTCTGCATGTAACTTGGCAATTAATCAGACAGTCGTCTGCAAAAAGCTTAATTTTTACAGGTGATTCAAAAACTGAGGCTATGTCATTTATATATATGAGGAATAGGAGAGGTCCTAGCACAGAGCCCTGCGGTACTGCCGAATAAACCTCTAAATTGCTTGATACTCCATTTTTAAATTGAACGGCTTGTTTACGATGTGATAAGTATGCACCAATCCAATCAAGCAACTGCCTACCGATTCCTACCCTGCGAAGTTTAGAAAGAAGTTTATGGTGAGATACTTTATCAAACGCCTTAGCGAAATCGATACATATAACATCAATTTGCTGACATGAATCCAGAAAAATACAAAAGTCATGAATAGTTTCGATAAGTTGCGTATCAGTAGAAAGGCCAGATCTGAAGCCGTGCTGGAAAGGGCATAATATATTATTTTCCTCTAGAAACTGTCTTATATGTTTTGATATGATGTGTTCAATCATTTTACAGCACACGGATGTCAGAGATACAGGTCTATAGTTGTTTACTAACAATCGGTTACCACTTTTAAATATTGGAACAACTATTGCACTGCGCCAGTCTTGGGGTAACGAGCAACAGTTCAAAGTAAGGTAATAAGACAACCACTCTGCATATCGCCGCAAAAAAAATAGTGGGTATACCGTCAGGTCCGGCAGTTTTCTTTGTGTCTAATAGCAGTAACTGGTTAAATATTCCTTCACGAGTTATGCACATTTCTTCCGCTATGCATGCCAATGGAGAAGGTAACTGATATTCCTCGGTATCATCTTGGGTTTTCATGAACACTCACTGGAAATAATTATTGAACCTGTCGGAAATTTCACCCTCCTCCTGTACAATTTCCGTTCCATGTAATATCTGCTCAATTTTTTCACCCTTGTCCTGGAATAAAAGCCAAAATTTTCTTGTAGAATCCTGCAGAAAGCTCGCGAGTGTTTTGTTAAAAAATGTTTCCTTAGCTTGCCTCAGTTCTGTTTTTAGGCTCCTTTTAACTGTAGAAATTTCAGCTGCCGCCGCCTTTCGTTTGCGCAGTCTTTTTATCTTGCGTTTCAAATGAATGATGCTTGTATTTATCCATGGGTTGCGTTCTTTTGTTCTTTTTTGTCCGCGTGGGTATAAATTTATCTATACAGTGCTGTACTATTTCCTTAAAACGTCTCCACAAAGTTTCAATTGATTCCGTCTTTGACGCGTTCTGAAAATGATCAAGCGAAAGCTCCAAATAATCAAGAATAGATATATCATCTGCATGGCTATAATCTTTAACATAAACATACTCATAGGGTTTTCTTAGAACACTGGGGCAACACATCACATTCATAGAAATCAATCTGTGGTCAGATATGCCATCTTCGACTGTTATATCATAATCATTCACTTTACTAGAGATGAAAACCAAGTCCAACAACGGCTGCGACGTAAGGATAACTCTCGTATACTCCTTTACTATTTGGCTCAGGTTATGGGAAAGCATGACTTCAAGTAATATGTCAGCACTAGCAGTCTCTACAGGCCCCGTGTAAAGTTTTTCCCAATCAATGTGAGGCAAGTTGAAGTCGCCGGTCATTATTAGCCTTGTATTTTCATTTACATTGCAACACAAAAACATGTTCAAGTCTTCTAAGAGCTCAGGCGGAGTGTTAGGCGGTCTATACACGGCTCCAATTACATACACTGCATTAGCATATTTAACCTTACACCACACCATTTCTGATAAGGTACAATTTATTTTTGTTGCAACTATTGAACTTTTATTCACCAGTGCAACACCACCACCTCGGCAATCTCTGTCCCACCTGAAGATCCTATAACCCACAGGAACAATGCAACTGTCTTCGATAGTATTATTGAACCATGTCTCACTTATTATAACTACGTGCGGGCTATATGAAAGTAATAAATATTCGAGCTCTGCTACTTTTTTAACAATGCTCCTTGCGTTTAGCGATAGCAATCTGAGCTACGATTGCGACGGTGCAACTCGCTTCCCATGCATTCTAACTGATGATCCTGCTACCGCTGAACTGCGCAGGGCAGAGTCATCCGGATTATCTTTGCGCGGCACTTTATCTTTATTTCGTTTACATGGGCGGTGGATGTTCCGCTCAGTATCCCATTCATAGAAGTTATCATTTACCTTAAGCTTATCGTGTCACAGCTTTACTTTCGCTCCGTTAGCTCTTTCCGTTTCACTACTTTGCCATAACATCTTTCTGCGCATGACTGTTTCTTTAGCGTAATCATGACTGATTCTAATAGAGCTACCCTTTAATTTGCTAGCGTTCTTAAGTATACTTTCCTTTTCTCGATCATCGAAAAAATTCATGATTACAGGCCTCGTACTGTTTACTCTTTGTCTACCCAGGCGGTGTATTCGATCAACCGATTTTACGTTGATGCCCAGAGTTTCGTGAAACAGGTTATCAACAACGGCTTTCACCAAACCTGATGCAGATTCACTAGTCGTTTCAGGAATGCCGAAAACCAACAAATTATTTCGCCTGCTCCTGTTCTCGTATTCAGTCAATTTGTCGGCTTGCTGGCGAGCAAGAGCTTCCAGGCTACTGATACGTTTGCTCATTTTTTCGATGACCTCTAAGCAACCCGCAAGTTTTTCGCTTTTAGAAGTCAAATCCAAAATATCCTGCCTCATAGCATCTATCTTAGCATCGGATGCCGTCTAATTTTCTAAGATTTTCTCTAGCATCTGTGCTGTGCTTGGTCGGGGATTTTCCTCGATATCCCCCTGACGTCAAGAGCATCAAGACCACAGAACAACAATCAATCATACAAGCAACACAAGTAGCCGGGCACGGCAATACTAACAAAAACCGGTTCTCGGTTCGTAAGCATGCAGTATTGTGACGGTAACGAACCTGCAAAAACAGTATTGTCGGTTTAGCCATGTTGTCTGTAGGCCTTTCGCCGTGCCCAGTGAAGGTGTCTCTGTTGCGTCCGTCCTTTTGTAGCTGGTCCACCGATGACGTCACTCTTCTTGATAGGTGATCCACCCACGTCGTGCGAATGGTTTCAAAGCCCTGATGACCCACGAAGGGAAGCAAAGCATCGGCACTGCTTATCGACGTTGAAGCTCCGAAAATCCACGGCAAGATCTGCAAAAACAGTATTGCAGGTTTAGCCATGTTGTCTGTAGGCCTTTCGCCGTGCCCAGCGAATGGCTACAAGCTTTCGCCGAACGCACTTTGGAATGTACAAAGTGTCCTTTTGAGCGACGTGATTCTATGACGAGCATAAATGACAAGTGGTAATATGGAAATCATGACATGCCATGTGCAGCACGACTTGGATGCCACGCTCATGGCACGCTCGCGGCCGTTTCGCTAGCTTGATATACACCAAATTTGGTATTGCGTGACGTGACTCTATATCGGTCATAAGTGGTAGGTGGTAACATGAATATCATGGCATGCATGTCATCTACAATGCCATTTACATGCCACGGCCACGCTTATAGTGCGCTTGCGTCCAGTTCGCTAGCTTGATATACACCAAAAGTGCTATCGCGCGACGTGACTGTATGACGAACATAAATTACATGTCCTAACATGTAAATCATGACATGCTTATTATGTAGAGAATTATTTGCTCCTTGCTGGCTGCTTCGCATTATACGTCAATTCCCACAGTGCGTGGGATCTGCTGGTTTTTTACAACAGAGAACTCAACTATGCAAAACGAAAGTAGCAAAACACGCAAAATATGCCATAACACGCCCTGACACATGATATGCAAAAACTAGAAAGTCATATTTACAGTTCTTTACAGGCACGTGGCCTTGGCGTAGCTGCGGATTCGGTGTCAAGTCGTACGGCTGGTCGCGTCAGCGAAGTTCGTAGCGTCATTGGTGCACGGCCGTCAGCTACACCGTTGATGTAGCCCAGGAGCGATGCCAAAGTCAGGTGTAGAGACCGGATTTTAGTTGGAAATGCCTCATTGTTCCTTGCGCTCCTGACGCGCCAGTTTCATATATAAGCATGAACGAGACATTAAGAAGAGTTTTTATAGTGTTTTTATAGTGCCTATTCGTGCCTATGTTGGGCGTTTGTGCCTAAATGCACCTGAATGTATAGAAATGCCTATATAGCAAGTGGCGCTTTATATGAACACTACTACTTAGCCTCAAGTTTCGGCTTTGAGTCGTTCGAGACCGTTCTTCATGTTACCGGGTAACATTGACTACTCGAAACTTTCTGGGGGTTCAACTACTCTTCTTATCCAAACAACCCCCCGGAAAACAAATGCCAAGGTGGTGTTCCTGACGGCACCCACTCGCGTGCGCTCTTTCAAGAAGTTGCCGTTCGTCGCCAAGCTCAAGAGGAACGGGAGCATAATTTCATGTTCCTGGCTAAAAGAGAAAGGAAGCTGTTGTCAATCTGTCGGGACGGGTCTTCCAGATTTCCTCACGGACAACCTCGAGAAAGGCCCGAATTTTCCATTGCCTCCGTCACCTTCGCCTGCCGCCTTATTAGGTATGCCCCACTCACTTGCTCGCAACGTACTAGAAGATACTAAACAAATGTGTCAGAAGCTGCTGAAGCGTCGAGTAGCGTCCCAAAACCTAAAAGACTGAAGATAGACGAAGGAAACTGTTCGTTTTCTTAGGGCAGACAACTTGGCTCTGCTGGCCACGGATAATAATAGACGTTTTGTTCTGCTCGCAAAGCCTGAGCTAAAGCAGAAAATGGCTGGAAGCAATTGGCAGAAACTTCATGCCTGTACAGCAGGGCGAGAGAAGGCTAAGAAATATTACGTCCGTGGGATGAGTGCAGTTCAGCAGTGCGGTGTTGTGGATGTGGTGTTGTCGGTGCGGTGTTGTGATGGCGCCGCGAGTGGTGCAAACGCGGTGATGTGAAGCGACAACGGCACCACCAACGAACACGTACATCACAGAAAGAAGGACAACGTTGGCGGGGCACAGCACGTTGTGAGCGGACGAGGGAAATCGGACGAGAGCCAATTAGAAGGTGGCACGGAGACGGGGAATAAGACGATGACGAGCTGGAACGCGAGGCAGTAAGACCCGGGGTAGCCAGAGGGATAAGACGCTGGTGTCAGGGTCCGTGCTGCCGGCTTACGAAGTCGAGTACAAATGGCCCGACAGCGTCCAAGGGCCCTCGGAACCAGGCATTCATGGTTCCTGCTGCCGCCTGCTTACCCCGACTCGAGTCCAATGGCCTGCTGCTGGCCTCCATGCGACGTACAAGGTCAGGGGGGGTCGCCGGCACGGTGTGCCTAAAGACACCTTCATCAGCGAATTTCGAGCTTTCCTGCATCCTCGTCCACCCCACAAGTGCCATCACCGTCAACAGCTGAACGTGTCAACGGCGACTCCGCCGCCCCAGTCACCACAAGCGACTCAACAACTGGTGACTGCTTTGTTTCTTTCGAACGTTCCACGGAACTTTGATGCTTATTATATCACCGGTCGCAAATAGCGTTAGCGTAGGCGTAGCTTGACTGTATTTGTTTCGGTTGCCTGTCTCTTTCCTACTTTTTCTTTTCCCTTGTGTGTTCCAAAATGGCTCCTTCCTTTTCCGGTCAGAGGCCTTGCCTCATTTGAAACAAACCACAAGACACTAAACCTGCATAACAGGCCGCCTACGGCGAAATTGTGCCTATCTTTTGGGCTGTACAAACTCGAAAGGGAGGTGGAGTCCTGAAAACGGCTATTGCTGAGGCCGTTTTTCTCTCTCCGGACTCGTAAACAAGGAAAGCCCTTAAGGACTACCTTATAGTACAAAAGGACATGGTAGATGTAGTTTGCCAGATTTTTGCAAAAACAGGTGCCGCTACTAACTGTTCAAGACTCATTCCTCATTTGGGGATTGGAAGAAGCGACTGCTTTTCTCCGGGCATTAAGGCCAGCGTGTTGGGTTTTTGTTGATGTGGCGGGCATGTTTTAACGCGACAGCGTTAAAGAGCTCGTTTCGCAGAAATTCCGGCGTCGGCGTCGGCGTCGTTGGTTGTGAGCGAAAAATCATCATCTTGTCCGTGACCGAAAAATCATCATCTTGTCCGTGACCGAAAAATCGAGAAAGATGCAAATCAAATAAATAATAAAAATTTTCGTGTCCGAGTGAGGATCGAACCCGGGCCGTCTGCGTGGCAAGCAGGTGTTCTACCACACAGCCATGCCTCTGCTTGGAAATACTGTGAAAATAACTTCCTCTGCTTGTAAATGCAGTGAAAATAACTGCCATGCTTCGCAAACGCAAGCGTCCTTTATATAGGCGTCGCAATATAACATGTAATATCCCAGGAATATTGCGTGGTACAAGCGTACATTGCCATCGGGCGCCAGAATATGTGACTATCATAACGATTTCATAGTTTAAAGCCAGCCACCCATTACAAACCGCACACACCTTACTGCGCGTATTAACTTAACACCACGTAGTGGGTGCATTGCAAGTTCGAAAACATTTCCCACATTTGCCGCGCATAATTGCTCCTGGTTTAAAGCATACTACCCATTACATAGTATGCACTAAGTGATTGATGTAGGCACTAGGGACGGGACATCGCTATCGCGTTCAACTCTTAAAGGCGAAGCTTAAGGGTCCCCCAATTTTTTAACACATTCTTAGGGAAGCTTTTGCTAAAACAGGGGAGGGATGCTTCGAACATTTTGGCGAAGCTAGGTTTGCGGGAAAAAGTGAGATCCGTGTTGGTGACTTTTGGACCTTCTCAATTTATACCTGAACTCTTACACAGAATATCATGATCATCATCATCATTATCAGCCTGACTACGCTCACTGCAGGGCAAAGGCCTCTCCCATGTTCCGCCAATCGACCCGGTCCTGTGCTTCTGCTGCCACGTTATACCTGCAAACTTCTTATTCTCATCTGCCCACCTAATTTTCTGTCTCTCTCTCATGCGTTTGCCTTCTCTTGGAATCCAGTCAGTTACCCTTAATGAGCAGCCGTTCTCCTGCCGACGTGCTACGTGCCCGGCCCATCTCCATTACTACTTCTTGATTTCAACTACGATATCCTTAACCCCCGTTTGTTCCCTGACCCACTCTGCTCTCTTCCTGTCTCTTAAGGTTACACCTATTATTTTTGTTTCCATCGCCCGCTGCGTCATACTCAATTTAAGTTGAACCCTCTTTGTTAGTCCCCAGGTTTCTGCTCCGTAGGTAAGTACCGGTAAGATGCAGCTGTTATAATACCTTTCCCTTGAGGGATGGTCGTAGACTAACATAAATAATTTGAGAATGCTTGCCGAATGTGCTCCATCCCATCCTTATTCTTCTAGTTATTTCACTCTCATGGTTCGGCCCCGCAGTTACTACCTCTCCTAAGTAGGCGTACTCCTTTACAACTTCCAGTGTGTCGCCACCTATCGCAAAACGCTGTTCTCTGCCGAGATTGGTCCACATTACTTTAGTTTATGCATATTAATTTTCAGACGTACTCTTCTGCTTTCCGTATCCAGTTGAGTAATCATGAGCTCTAATTCGTTCTCTGAGTTACTCATCAATGTAGTGTCACCAGCGAATTGCAGGTTACTAAGATACTCTCCATTAACTCTTATCCCTAAATCTTCCCAGTCTAGGGCCCTGAAAACCTCCTGTAAACACGCGGTGAATAGCATTGGAGAGATCGTCTCTCCCTCGGAGATTTGCACATTCGTGTACACAGAATATGAGAACTCTTTATTGTGCCAAATAGATGGAATCTGCTTAGGGTCCTTTATTGCTCCTATTTTGTCCGATTTCTATACTGCCCAAGGTAACAGGTCGCTTGACCCACTATTTCTTGAACTTGGTATTACTGTCTCTTTTAGGTAGATGATCACCTTCTCTGTGTCCCTGAGGTACATAATCATAGCAAACTGGAAAGTGATTTATCTCTGTTTGAATGCTAGTTCCAAGGGTTAGTGCGGACCCTATCGAAAAAAACAGCGTTTCCAGTGTCACCCAGTTTATTCTTCGTATACAAAATATGCAGCAACCAGCTCAATCAAGCAAACTGCTAAAGCTTATTGCTAGATACCGAGTTTTTTATTATATCTGACGATATAAAGTGTTTGACTCCACGAATATATATTGACTGTCATGTATCCGCAACCGAAGGGACAAATTCTACATTTCACTGAGTACCTTGGAACCCTTTTAAATCACATTAACTCGAAAACGTGCAACTAATTGTTGGCGGAAACCTAAGCAATTGTATGTTAAAATCTTGCCACAATAATTCCACACTTTTTTTCAGCAGTAGAGTCATCTGTTCGCGCTAGCACAACCGATACCGTGACGCGCGTTACACCCTTCCGAAAGGCTCAATCACATTTTATTACTAATATAAAACATTGGGCAGATCCGACACTTGTGCGAATCGGTTTCATGCGAAGCAGTCGGCGAGTCATCTTCTATGCTGCATTTTTTGCTGTTGATCCAAGCTTGACGAGGTGGATAGACGTGTTTTTGTAGCTGTAGTTGTAGTGTGCGCATCGTGGGTTTGCCAGGCGCGTCGACTACACTGGCGTTTAAAAGGTACCCTATGGTCTCACGCAACGTGAACATTCATGTGAGAGCACCTACGTCAGGATTGTCACAACGAAGTGCACTTTACTGTGTGATCATCTAAATATCCGACGTAACTTTCATTAGCGTGTTACACGGGGTGGAGTAACGTTTGAATACAGCTTGCATCACAGGAATAAAAGTGTGGTTGTTATAAATCTGCGGAGCCAACACTGGAACCACAATTGACGTTAATCCGACATGACGCCTGTATCACAACAGCACATCTCTTTGTTATAAAATTAGATAGCCAGCACTGTATCCACAACTGTTGCATCGACATTTCGCCTGCATAGGGTGTTCTTCCAAAGCAATTAAAAGACCTGGCGTGGCTCTGGGGTCAAATACCTGGCCGCCACACAGAATGCTTTGAATCGATTCCTGCTGGGATCATTATTTTTATTCTTTGCATTCATCGGGCAAACGCTCCCGTTGGCGGGTTTACTTAACGTTCTCACATTTAAATTAGCAATGTCTGTTCTCGCCATTCCTGGGTAGACGTGAGCTGTGAATCACCTATGGCGCATACCCGCATACAGCGGGCCATGGTATACATGTATGTGCCACACGTGTCTGAAGGAGTGGGCTTTACTACGTGCACGACGTGATTTTTGCGCTCTGTAGGTAATAACCGGACAGTCATATTTGTCAAACCCTCTTACTTCTCATGCCAATTTCGGTCTACACCATGTTCCGATCATGAGAGCACCCCGACCACACGTAGGCGGCTATCTATCTATTGATTTGTCTGTCTGTCTGTCTGTCTGTCTGTCTGTCTGTCTGTCTGTCTGTCTGTCTGTCTGTCTGTCTGTCTGTCTCTCTGTCTGTCTGTAGCAGCGCTCAAAGTACCATTTATTTGTTAACCTATGCTTCGCATTTTATACAGGAAGTTTGGCAGCCGGTTCCTGAATAGTGATATCAGCGACCACTTACCGATTTATTTTGTGATCAAAGGTAAAGATCAAGGGTGAAGACATGCGCGCAAATGAACGATGTAACGACGGTACAAATATCGCACCCGCATGTTCAAGCCCTTTCTTCGAATTCCTTGGATAATAAACTTGGACTGACGTTTATGATTCTTTAACCGCAGACGAGGCCGTCATTTCTGCTTTCAAACGTATTTATTTCGAACATTATGAGGAAAAAAATATTGCCAAAACACAATGCAAGCCGGAAACCATTGATCAACCATGAGTACCTGCGAACAAAAAAAAAAAAGAAAGCAAGATTGTTCAAAAAAAAAGGTCACAGTTTCGCCACAAGTCGAAGCAATGTGTGCGATAGCAACAAATTGGAATGTCAAGCGACGAATGGCAAGCAGATCGGAACGTGCAGCGCGCTCGCTGCTCACGCACACATGACGCACGAAAACAAAACGCACAGGACGAGAGTGAACTAACAACGTTCAAAGCTCGACTCTGAACGCGCTGCTGAAACAAAAACGACGCACGAAACGTATTCACAGGTGCAGACAAGCGCGAACTAACAAATGTCACAGTCGTTATTTCGCTGTGTTTGAAAAGCGTGCTCTTTTTGCAAATGGGGAGACTGCGGCGAGCGAAGTGACCTTCATGCACTCGGTAACTACAACGCAATCGTTCTGGAGAAAGCCCAAGACGTACAACTCTCCCCCACCGCGAGATAAGCGCACGGGCGTCTACCCCCTACGGGGCAAAGTACGAGTGGGAGATGAGCGCATGAGCGCGCGCGTCGCGACGAGCGGGGCGCCGAGCTAAAGCCCCGCCGAGTGCGCCCTTTGCGCCATCTCGCTGGTAATGCTGAAAACACGCTGTATATCAACAGCTCGCCGTTTGAACGTTGAAGGACGTACGCTTTCGTGGCTCAGCGGTTGGCGCCGCGCTGCGGAGCGAGAGGTCCCTTGTTCGATGCCGCGCGTCGGAAACATTTTTCTGAATTATTTTTCTTTGTGGCTTTTATAAATATATAGATACATATACGGGACATGACGGCGACGCGGCGGCGAAAACCAACCGATAGTGTCCATATAGTTACTATCCCCCCAAAAAAATTCATGAGACCAGATCACCAGAAAATTTTGATATTTATAAGAAATATCAGAATAAGCTAAACACCTTTCTAAAATACGAAAAGCGCTGTCTTCTGCTTGATCAGCTTATTCAAGAGCAATTTTGGGAGACTTGCTAGGGTTAAGGCTTGGGCGGGTTGGTACATAATGCAAATAAGGGAAAACAGCGCTGAAATTTTTGACGAACACAAAGGGAGACGCCGTCGTCCGTCTTCCTTTGTGTTCGTCAAAATTCCAGCGCTCTGTTCCCTTCTTTGCCGAATATAAGGAGAGTGCGCAGATGTGGAACAAACTCAAGTGCTGGCTAAATCGCACGCCAGTCTCGGCAGCAGTCACGAAGCTAGACCATCAAGGACTTCGTATTGAGAGATTGAAGCTTGCTGAACAATTTCATGTTTTTCAGACATGTTGCGTCTGGTCCGCTGAGGTCGAGCATGATTAAACATGTCATAAAGAAGAACTCCTCCAGCATACATCTCAAACTAACCGATCCGGCTGAAATATGTGCCATAATTAACTCATTTAAGAACGGCAAAGCACGTGATATTGATGGTATAGACATGGCTCGGGTTATACGGGTGGTTAAAATAATAGCCCAATATTGACTGATGTATATATCTCATCAATACCTTCAGGTCCCTTTCCAAAACTAATGCAAGTAGGTAAAGTCATTATGTTTTTTAAAGTGGTGACAGAAATGGCATGGCCAACTACAGGCCAATCTATTCTACGCATTTTTTCCAAGGGCTTGAAGAAGGTAATTTATAAACAACTAGTGAAGTTTTGCGTGAGGTTAAGCTTGATGAGTTCAAGGCAGTATGGCTCTACTTGAACAAAAATAGTTAATTCGTGAGTCCACTGAAAACAAAATTTGTACATGAGGTATTTGTAGATCACTCGAAGCCGCTTAATTGGATGAATCATCAAACACTTTTGGAAAAACTATAACTATATGGCATTCGCGTAATCGCAGCGATCCTCCTAAAAATGTGCCTACAAGATTTTTGCCAGCGTGTGGCGATAGAAACCACGGGTCTACTTGCCAGAATATCTCCACAAGAGTCCCTCGGTGAAGTATCCTGGTTGCATTATTCTTGCTCCTATATATTCATGATATAACAACTATTCGCTGCGAGCTAAGTTATATTTTCCATGCATATGACACAAGCTTCGCATTTAAAAGCCGCGGCATGCAATCATAGGTCATCAAAAAAATTGTGGAGCTCACTCAGACTCACTCATGAAATATATTTCGCGCTTAGAGCTTACTCGGACTCAGACTCACCGAAGGTTTCCTGAGCCGGACTCACTCTGACTCGCACTCAAGAACGTTTTCTTCAACCGGACTCACTCGGACTCAAGCTCACCAAAATATTACTCACCCGGACGCACTTAGACTCCAACTCACGGCTAGATCTGAGTCTGAGTGAGTCGGAGTGAGTCGACTTATGAGTAAGTTCGCCCACCGATTTATGCAGCACCTGATTTCGGTTATCAACGAAACAATGAAAAACTTAAGTGCATGGAGCCCTGAAACTGCCTGTTAATCATGATAAAAGAGAGCCAACTCGCTTCGCTTCGTTGACACCGATGAAACAGCGAAGCTGGTGGCTTTCCCTTCATCAGGCTATCGCATTTCTATGTTCTGCAAGTCGTTCAGATATGTTGTATTACTGCTCTTTACTGAACACTCTTTGTTAATCTGTGGGGTGGTCGGATACACACCACCTTGTATAATCTCAAGTGTTTCATGCTTTGGGGAAATACCAAATAGTCTAACGTCAACAAACTGCACGTGCTACGAAAGAATGCGTAACGCTATATTGTCGCCGCAGCACCTCCACCATTTGTCACGCGCGAAAACAAGGTCTTCGGACATGAAATATCGCTCTGTCGGTGAGAATGACGCAAGTCTCACAATATGGCAGTGACAAAACCAAAAACGACCGAGCGAGAGCGCGCACTGTCCCAAAACTTCTTCGTTTCTTTCTCCTGGATGCGGGCTCGTGCTCGCCGCAGTTATTTGGCCAGGTGGAAATATTTCTAGTACTGATTGGAGTTGGGCAGGGGGGGTCCGGGTGGCTCGAAATCACAGCCCGGCCCGCGGGCTGGGCGCGGATAGGCTAATGTCAGCAGAACGGCTGTTTGGCCTAGTTGGAAAAGGTTCATCTTATAAAAAAGCGCAAAATGACACGGGGACGAAGCATAGAGACACACAGGACAAGCGCTTTCTAACAACTCATTTTATTATCGAAAAAACTCAGTGCTCGAGAGTGAATCGACAATATGAGAGCGTAAGAAATGGTGATGTGTGCACCGTAAACCACAAGAACAAGTTTGTAGACTGCGAGAGTAAGGTCTTTTATAGATCACCTATGACGTGTGGGCATGTTTATGTGGGCCAGACTGGCAGATGTGTTAACACAAGATTAAGGGAACACATGAATAGCCTAAAAGGACGTCCCTACACACACCTAGCATTACACTGCAGCAAATGTGAGTGCAGCCCCAGCATAGATAATGCCGTCACTCTGTTTAACCACCAGAACCAGACTTCTAGAGAAAATGCTGAAGCTTTTTTCATTGCACATCACAAGGATGATTGCATTAGTCATCCTTCAATAGCCCTATCAGACAAAGAGATACACCTGCTCTCTGCATTTTTGTGAATGGTTTTTTTGTTGTTGTTGGTGTAGCGATGTGCGCTAAGGCAATAGTTGATGTGATTTGCGCAGTTCCGTATCGTTTAAAAGTCTGAGTTTTTTTCGATAATAAAATCAGTTGTTAGAAAGCGCTTGTCCTGTGTGTCTCTATGCTTCGTCCCCGTGTCATTTTGCGCTTTTTTTATAAGATGAGGCTAATGTCTTCTCATCTCGGACCCGGGCCGGGCTCGGGCTACTTTATTATCGGGTGGGCCGGGCCAGTTACAAAGCCCGAATCACGCTCGCCTTAAAATGCTGACCGCCGAAGAACGCGTCGGAGTTTATGGGCAACTAAGACAATTTATCTCTTCGGTTTCATAATAAAATATGCAAAACGATCAAGAGCAGCCTGCCACAAAAAGGAATGCTTAGAGTTATCTAGTGAGTGGAGGGACAGTGGCACGAATTTGCCAGTCAATCAAGATCATTTTTTCTGATTTGCTATCCATCGAATCATCCTCCTGTAATGCATCTGAGGTACTAAACATCCCAGGCTTGCTATGCTTGCGAAAAAGATATTGGTTATTCCAGCTACCAGTGCGAGCAGCAAACAAAACTTTAGTTTGGCGGGATGCAGGGGCGCCGCACTGCACTGAATCATTAGACAGCTTGTTTGTTTTACACTGTGATGTATGAACATAATGAATGAATACCAACTTGCCCAGTTTACTGTACTATTATATACAACTTGAAATCTGTGCGCATAGTGAACGAGGACCCGTGGTCATAGACGTCTTTACTTCATAAGGGCTTGCTCCGCATCCTAACTTCGTTCTCCTCCTCCTTTCCTTACGTCTCTTGCCTCCCCTAAGCCCATGCCCCACTTCTTTATTTTCAACATCCTCCGAGGGGACGGGACGAACGTGACACAAGCGATTTCGTTTCTTCTCACGGGCACAATCTATGTGCATGGCTTCAGCACGGGGTCAGGTTCAAGGCGCACGAAACACGCTCTGTCCATTGCATTTCGTCCAGACTGTAGCGATGTCACTCGGAGATTGGTTTTCTTGCTCCATTGCCACGACTCCGGCAGCAATCTCCCCTGAAGTCTGGTCCGGGAGGCAGCGCCATGATCTGGCAGGGTAATGGTGTGAGGGTTTCCATCTCCGCCGTTTCCATTCCGGCATGGCAGCGCTGGTGCGCTCCGCATTCAGGTGCACCTGTAGACTCTCTGCCGCAGCGCACTGGTGTTGTGTTCCCCACGAGGTGTCTGGAGACCTGCAGTGATCCTTGTTCCTGTGGCACGAGCAGTTTGACACCCCACATTTGGGGAGAGATGCCAATTTGGACGCATCTTTCGATCGGCTGATCACATCAGCAGTGAGTCCCTGTGCCTGGCTCTCCCTCTGCTTCCTGGGAATATGCGTGTTGACGTGCTTACGCAGTTGTTTCTCCCTCTGGTGGTTCTGCTTCGGCGCCGTCCGCAGGGCATTGCACTTCGCTTCCGGAGGCAGAAGCAACGCTTTTACTTCTTTATCTTGTTGATCACCCGCTTGCTTGGTAACAACCTCTTCCACTTCATTGAAGCTGAGTGGAACAAAGTCCTTACACTCTGGCCGTGCGTCCGACGACGAAGGTACCACATGAAGCACAGCGGGACTGTTGGCTCCACCGACTAGCGTACCGAAGGAGTCGTCGTTCCTGGTGCACGAACAGTGAAGTTCTTTTGCAAGCAACACCAATTGGCCACTGGCAGAAGCCTGTTCAGCTTCTTCAATGTCATCACCCAGAGCAGAGTTTCCATTGCTTGTGCGACTTCCTACTGGACCTTCGACACTAACTGTCTGTTGATCATCATCGCATGGTTCTTTACCCCACCTTGAAATACCGTCCAAATATCCCAGTGGCTGTTCCTCTCCTGCCCAATCAACAGTGTGACAGGTGTGCTCCGAAGAATCTTCCACGCACGTCATCGTAGCTTGAGCACTGCCACTTGAGACCCGAATCATTGAATTCTGAGGGGGTGTTTCCACACTTTTCCACGCCGTCACGACCGATGCTGAGTTGTTTCCTTCAACTTCCGTCGAAATGCTTTCATAGATTTCTCGACTCGCAGACAATCCGCTGTCGTGCTTGGAGTCTGAACATTCCACATATCTCGTGTCTTTTACCAAGCCTTCGGGGATTCTGTCACAGTCGTTGGTAGTTCTACAGAAACCAACTCGGTTGTAGATTCGACGGTCACGTTTGACGTAAGAAAGCGGCTGATAGGTTGTGTCGCTTTGGCGAACAGACTGTTCGCGTTCATGCAGGAACTGCTGCCCATCAGTGATTGCACGCAAGACCTTCTCATGGTAGTCTGCAGCATCCTTGACTTCCATGTCAACTGCCTCGTCTTCAATAACATCGAGAATCTTCTCGTCCAACTGGCGGAGCTCAGCTTCTTTGGTCATCAAAACGGTGACTTGCCTGTTGACCTCGCGTGCCTCGGTGTCGGGACCCTGCAGTAGTCCTGTCAGGAGCGTAATATTCCGTGAGACGCTTGGCCGAAGTCATCGTCGTCCTGGAACGACCACTCCCGGGTTTCACGGCACCAAATGTTAATAACGAGGACCCGTGGTCATAGACGTTTTTACTTCATAAGGGCTAGCTCCCCATCCTAACTTTGTTCTCCTCCTCATTTCCTTACGTCTCTTGCCTCCCCTAAGCCCATGCCCCACTTTTTTATTTTCAACAGTGACTATCATGTGTCGTTTGCTAAAGTTTCACTTAGATTTTTTAGAACGCCGCATTACCGAAAAATAACTTCTCCCCGCAGCAGCTTATATGTCGTCGGGCCGGACCGACCCTTTTGTTTCTGTGCGTTGGGCCGGGCGGGCTCGCAGCCCTTCAGCGTCGGATTCAGGCGGTCTCCTTCGACGCAGTCAGCGGGCCCGGGCCGGACTTGGAAATGCGGCTCGTGCACGACTCTAGTGCTTATTACAGTGCACACACTGATGAACTTTTCCGTCAGTTTAAATTGTTCCCTGCCCAAACTTTACAAGTATTCTTACGCATGAGATTCAAGATATGTGTATGTAGGGGCGAGCATGCTCTTCTTGGGAGGAACAATTGCCGGCCATTTAGGCCAGGCTAACCCCCGCCTGTTGCAACATCACAACCACCACCACCACCACCACCATGCTCTTATTAATATTCGCAATGCCCACGAACTATAGGTGGCGCGCTGTACGATTCAAGATGGCGCCCGGAGGAGGGTCAAGCCGTTTGTTAACATAGGAACAGATAGGACGTGCGGACGTACGGCTCGTGTCACTTTCACCGGATGAAGTCATGAGCTGCACTGAAATGGATATGAGACCGAAATACTTTCCCAAACCATGGAAGCTCGCCACCTAATCATTTAATTGTCTCGGTGTGGAAGGTTATATTTCAACTCCGTTACCGTGCATAAGCGACGCTTTGCGAAGTCTCGTGCGTGCTGCGAAAACTTCATGGACTAGAATTGAGGTATGAAATGAACGGCACCCCGAGGCAGCATGTACCGAGCCTGCCTGGCGGATTTGGCGCAGTAGTAGGCCGCTAGCGAGTAGCGTCATCGCTGCTGCACGGGACCGAATGTTTAACGTGGTGATGGTTTGCAAACATATGCCGTCGTCAGTACCTGCTCATTCAGGAACGCGGAGTTGCTTCTTCAACGGTACACAAGCATTTAACATCCCATTCAGTAGCGCTTGTGTCACAGCCGTGGTCAGACTCCAGCCGTGCGCAATTCACTGCACTCGGATGTTGCAGGTTCGATCAGCACGATCGAAACATTAATATCGAAAAGAATACGCACGCATGCTTTTCGCAACGAAAAATTCTTCGACGTTGTGAAAATTCGTCGAACAACTATGCCGTTCGGAAGGTACTGGTGAAGTACAGGACAAATTAGCCGAGAGGCGTGAATTGTGGCCGTGACTGCACGTTTCATCGCTCTAACCATTTCGCTTCGCTGGTCGAGCTCGATCGTGTTGGCAGAATGCGGCGCTCTATAATATCCACAATAATTGCACTGCATGCAATGCACAAGTTTTTATTTTGATCTCGCTCAAGGATATTATAGATCATATACAATCAAATGGACTTACGAACGTGAAGAAGCTAACAAACGAGGGGACGTGAGCTGCAAGTCGCTCTACGCGAGTTAGCAGCTGATCGTTCATCGTCGCTGTCACTCTCGGTGCTTTCACAGCCATCTACGTCCAGTGAGAAATCCTCGTCGTCAAGATGATTTCTTTAACATCACTGCTGAAAGCAATCTGCATCATCACACCGCGTCACCACGTTTACCTGGGCGCGGAGAACATTTTTGCTCTGAAACCCGTCAGAGAACACCTGACCCGTCAACAAGCAAATTGCTTGCAGTGTGCTGCCACCTATCAACACATATACAAACACAAGCGGCGCAGCGCTGGCCAATTTGAGACTATGCAGTATAAAAGAGCAAATCGCGAGCCCGCGCGGCTTACCGCGTACAATGTTATGGGAATCATGCGAAACAAAAGCACTGGCGAATGATATTTGCAAGTAAAACAAGGTGAGTTTCAGCTGAAAAGGTCGGACGATAACATTTAACTAACCTATGTGGCTACAGAAAACCTCGCGAAGCTGATATGAGTACGCTGTGGGCTATCATCGAAAGCCCGAGTTTCCACGTATTTTCACGAAGATTTCGCGTCTCGCAAGAACGGATCACCTGATTTATCGTGTCACGGAGGGCCCGGTTTGTTCACTGATGCAAGAAACATGCAAAGTCATAGTGTTCATTTCTTGCTAACGCGTTAACACTGAGGCTAGCACAACCGAACAAGGGAGCGATTGCGTATAGCGCTGCCATACTGACCCTCCTCGAGAGGACGATCATGAATTCCGCTTGGCGGCGCGACAGTCTATGGGCATTGCGAATATCAATGAAAAACACTTCATCTATGAAGGCCAATGCCAATGTATATCCCTTTCGCAGCAAAGGGTATAGGTCCCTTCCATTTAGTCTTACTCAGCATGGGCGGCAAATGTTACGTCATGCATTTGGAGTTCTCTTGAACAAACGAATTTTCTAAGATACTTCTTTTGTAAAGTGCAGCCAGCATATGTAACATACAAGAGTATTTCAATGGATGATTTCACTAGATTTTTTTACTGCTTTTATACATTTGTGTTTATTGTCAAACTGCTCCTTTTAATTAAACAGTGAAAGACCCAGGTTGACCTGCAATGTTGAACTGTTAAAATACCTTGATATTGTATATTTTATGCATTTTTGTATTCCTTGGATCGGTGGCTCGGGCGCGTCTCAAGTGAATCGATTTTCACTTTTCCCCCCGAAGATTGTCGCATTTTGCTGAAGAAAATATATTTCGACTTCAACTTCAATGTTCTACAGGAGCAGGTCACCGTTCCCCCCTCTCTCCAGCGTCATCACTTCCGTCGGCACCGAAGAACCGAGAGACATATAGGCGCCATCAAGTGCTACCAGCACCTGCTTCTGAACCCTAAGATTTGTGTCGCAAGAGACATAGCAGAGCTGCATGATGGGAAAGCCAACGTAATGCTGACAGACTTCAGCCCTTGTCAGGGATGACAAGAGAAGTGGGAAAAAGAAGGCCGGAATAAGAGCAGATGAAAGAAGAAGAAGCAGCTCGGTGTGCGCGCGGCAGGAGCCCACCGTGGCAGGGGGTCACGCGCACGGGAGAACGGTTTGGAGACCCGCCTGAGCTTTGGCCTCGGCGAGGTGCGGTGCAGTCCGGTTGTCCAGCTGGCTGGCTGTGCTGGGAGAGGTCGGGACCGGTCAGCGTTTACGCCGCCGACCTTAAACGAGCCCGGGCTTGCGGCCGCCCGTCCAGCTGCTACGTCAACGACGCATGAGTACGACGTCTCGTGTGTGAAGCGGCCGGCAGCCGCGGCGACGTCAGGGCGACGGACGCCACGAGCGACGGACGCGACTATCAACGGTGCGGGGTCCGCGCGTGAAGACCAACTGTAAGCGGCTGACAATTTTCGTACCGGTTGTTGTGTACGTAAAGGACACGCGTAGAACTGGATAGGACGTGCTAATTAGTGTGTTTTGGGGAACTGTAACTATATCTAGCTAATTCTATTTTTTGTGTGTTGGTGTGTATATATATATATATATATGTGTGAAATGAAGGTTGTGTTTTCGTCACACCTGCGTCGCCTTTCCTGAGTGCAGTCCGCCGACTCGAGCGAAACGCGCCGGGCCATTACTAACATCGTGACAACATTGGCGAGCCTGCCAGGATGCTCATTTAAATCTGTCACGTGCCCTGGACTGTTTGAGCAGCGGAATGGACCTCGAACGATTGTTGTCGGCTGGACATGCCGCGGGCTTGTCAGGAGAAGAAATTATTAAGAGGTACCACGAGGAACGAGAGAGATTAAGGGAAGAACGTGCAAAAGGCACGGGAAGCCGCGAAAAAGCAGGAGGAGAAAGCGAAAGCAGCGGACGAGCAGGAATATAAACATTTGTTGATTGAAAAAGAGATGATAGAAAAGAAACTGCAGTTGCTTACGCGTGTCCGTACTGAAGGAACTCGACTAGAGTGGAATGGACAGGAGACACATGAAAAGAAAAAGCCGTGTGAGCTCGAGACTCGCGAAGCGAAAAAGCAGCTAGAACTGGAAAATGAAAACTCGCAGCTACGGCTTAAGGAGGCAAAAACTAAAAATATGCGGCTTGACAAGAAGGAGTGCCAGCCAGTGGTAGACGTGTGTTCCGCAAACGGTTTTTGTGAGACCGATTTTCTGTTTAAGGTTAGCCTACAGCGTTGCCATGGCCTTGCGTTAGAGCCGGCGTCTCAGATAGAGAATGACAAGAGATGGCAAGGGCAAGGGCATTCCTCGTTGAGCAGTGAGGAGCCTGACGCGTTTTCTGTGGCGTCTCCGGTTTCAGAGGGCTCTTCACCTAAATGTAAGAGGATGTTAAGAATTCGTGAGACAAGGGCAGGCG
>JALIZH010013934.1:0-45896 GCA_030522465.1 Rhipicephalus appendiculatus | reverse complement strand
GTCATGCGCGACATCACTTGCATGATTAGAGCTGTGCGCCGCCGCGCCGCGCCGCCGCCGCCGCCTATTTTTGCCCGCGCCGGTCGCGCCGCCGCCGAAGTTTCGAGAGTGACCACGCCGCCGCCGCCGCCGCGCAATAATTGCGGCGCGCCGCCGTTAGTCTTATTTTAACGCGAACAGGGAAGCTGGAAATAAAATACATGACCTCCGGGGGTGCTTTTCTCGATGTGTCCATGTAATGGAGCATAGAGTAATGGAGTCTCCATTTCAGGCACCACTGATTGGCGGAACTCGGCCAGCAACGCGCCCTCTCTTTACGGTTCTTCCTCTTCAACGTCATTTTGATGTCACGATGTTTTCCTAACTCTCGACTCAAATTAAAGGAACGGAATACCACAAACCTGCCTTTAACTATGGAAGAAAAAAAAATAGGAGAGTGTGCGCCTAGCATCTATAAGCCAACCTCCTCTGAAGGCGCTACCCCCTTCGGGCTCGTGTCACAATTCCCGCCACGCCCTTGCTTCGTTTCCGGCAGCGTCTGGCCTGCGGCGCATGTACTCCAAGGGTCGCTGCCCATCGCCTGCGTGCCGCAGATGCGGCGACGACGAAACACTGGAGCATATAATATGCTTCTGCCCTGCTTTGGCCGCTGAACGATGTGTGATGGCGCGCCGCTATCGCCTGCTGGGTCTCCCTGCGACAACTGCGGAGGACTTCCTTTTTCCCGCGCGGTCGAAGATACCGGCCCTTCGAGCGTTCCTCGAGTTTGCCGCTCCTGCGGACCTCGCCGCCCTATAGCCGAACGCTTGCCTTCGTGCTCCAGCCTGCGCTGACAAGATACCCTCTTGCCATGCTTCTCTCTCCTCCTTTCTATCTTCTCTTCTTCCTATCCTCTTTACTTCCCCTTCCCCTTCCCTAAGGGCGCTGAGCCGTGCCCCCCACGTCGGGAGGCAGAAAATAGCGTCCTTTTTTATCTTCTTCTTTTCCCCAACCACTCTCTCTCTCTCTTGGTGAGCTCATGGGAAGAAAAAAAAACGAAAATTCACGAGCGAGCGCGCCCAGCGTCCACAAACCAACCTCCTCAGACAGCACTCCCCCCTCGTGCTCCATGCTCTGGTCACAGTTCCGAGCATGCTCCTGTTTCATTTTTTTATGGTTGCGGAGTTATTCTCGATGTGTGCCCTTAGTGGACTGCGCATTTCGGCCGCAGCTCATTGGCAGGAGTTCGGCAACCAGCGCGCCCCTTGTTTCCGGTTCTTCTTCCGAAACGTCATTTTGATATCACGAAGCTTTTACAACTCTCGACAATATGAGAGGGACAGAATGTGCTTCAACGCAACGAACGCAGCGCCCAGACACCCGCTTTTCGGCGTACATCTCGGAGACCGTGCATAAATTCTGATCGCGTAAGCCATACAAGGTTTAATGTGGCCGCCCTTCTAACGCACCTGCGAAGATCGGTACGCATTCCCTGCATCGTTCTCAGACATCTGGGACACATTCATATGCAAGTTAAGACAGGAAAAGTTCCTGTTTCGGTACATTTCGTCCACTTCCTTTTTACGCTGGGAATGTGCTGGCGGGTTCGGTGCATCGACGTGCTCAAGAGCAAATTTCACGGCTCACCGCTTTTTCGAGCAATTGAATACGCTGTGCCGAAATGGACTGTGGACATCTTCAGATGGACACATCGAGAATCGCTCCCCGGAAGTTGTCTGTTTATCTCCTCCAGAAGTGTCAAGAGTATTGCCTGACCTCAACGCTGGGGCGTTCTCCAGCCTTAAAAAGCGAAGACCCAACTAGCTGGATAGCATATTCGTGTACTTTTGGACTTACCACATCATGCATAGATAAACAAAATAGATAAGTAATATATATCGATGGGTTAATGCACGTTTTTCGTTTCATTCTTACTCGAGTAAGTCGATAAATAAATTAAGAAGTTAAGGGAAAGAAAAACTTAGAATAATTGATCGGTTAGCTTCTTGGTAGGTATTCATGTTAAGACGACACGACGTGAAAACACTGACACAAGAGTGAAGTCAAGAGAGTAACATGTTATATCTCACGTGGACCGTCACGCGCAACTGTCTGATAGGTATATCGCCTCTTGCCTGGGAATGTGCAAATAAGTATTTTAAGTGCGGAGCAATTTAGGAGCCCGGGCCGTTGTATGCTGTCATCGTACGCTCTCATCGCATACTGTCGTAGCTTGGCGAAACTCAAGCGAAACTACTTATCGCATACATATCTGTAGGATATTGAACGCGCGTTCGCGCCTATACGAGAAGTATTCTTCCTGTTGGTCTTCGAGCGCCTTGATAATATTAAGTGGGGAGCATGTCAGGGGCCTCGGCTGTCGTATGTTGTCTTATGCTGTCGTCGCTTGGCGTAACACAGGCAAAACCACGAAATAAAATAGGAAAAAAGAGGAAGCAAGCAAAAAATAGAAACAGAGAGAAAAAGAAAGGGAAAAATAGGACGATAAATAGAAAGAGCAAGAAAACGAGAAAAAAAAATAAAGAGAGGGGAAGAAATCATTAGAAATAAAGAGAGAGAAAAAAAACGCAAACAGAAAAAAAAAAGAGGCGGAAAGAAAGAGAAAACCGAGGAGAAACTAAGAGGGCTGCCCAGCTCCGCACTTCCTTCAGGTTTGGCACCACTAGTGCGAAGCTACCTTGAATTTTTTTGTCTACCTTCTTTTCAGCCGCAGTACAATTTTTCAGTTAGCGGCGTTTACGGTGTCTTGCCTACTCGTGTGTGCACACCCAGTCTTTTTTAAGTGCCCCAAAACAATCTCTGAAAATACAAAATCGAGCTCGTTATTCTCTTGTGACGTTTTTTTTTTTTGTTTGTTTTGTTATTGCGATAGCAACAAAGAAAAGTAAATCAGAAGACAATGCACCCGACCGGGGATTCGAACCAGTGACCCCTCGCTCAGCAGCGCTCTGCGTAAGACCACTCAGCCACGCGCCGTGCATGCGCTATATTGTTCTTCTTTCTCGAATCCCTCTCTCTCATTTTAACGGCAAGCTATTTATGGACACCAATTACCGCTGGCGGTACGCAGATCTCGAAGGAGCTTGAGCATGTTTTCTATCACGCAACGATCCTGCATTTTCTTTCAATTTGAAAACTGCCCTTGAGACGCGCACAAAAAAGGGGCCCCTTTCTGCACCCATTCGTGATGTGGAACGAAGTGGAACGAAGAAAAAATTGGACACTTTGTACATTCCAAAGTGTGTTCGGCGAGAGCTTGTGGCCATTCGACTGACTATGCCATGTCTTTTTTTTTTCTTTTACACTCTCAGTGGGATGGCACACAAGCGGAATGTGTGCGAGTTTTCTTTTTTAACTTTTTACCGCGAAACGCAGCGAGACGCGAGACTAATCTGCCTCCGTTCGCATGCGTTCGTATTTTCTCGCGCTTTGCGCATCATGCAAACGCTGTCCGCGTTCCAGCGCTTAAATTGACGGACACTTTGTAAATTCCAAAGCGTGTTCCGCGAACGCCTGAGTCCATTGACGCGGGGTCGGTCAGAATGGAACGCGATGCGCGCGTTTCTCTCCTTGCATGATTGGAAACGCCGGGCACAGCGACGCTACGCCAGGAAAGCGCGAGCGCGTCCGACGTGACCGGCGTCCGTTTGCGCACCCCGGCGGACACCTTGGAACCGTGCCAGGGCTCGGACGGAGGGGAGGACGGACGGATGGATGGAAGGGCGGATAGACGGACGGACATGGACGGACACGGTCCATGTCCGTCCAAAAGGGAGAACGAAACCTATGGAAGAAGTGCCGGATTATTTTATTCTTCCAGCAGACGAACCCTTTACAGCGATGACGATGCAGCTCTCCAAAGAGAAAAAGAAAAAGAAAGCGAGCCTGCTTCCACAGTTTATGCATATTTTTTTATTCCGATAAAAATTATATGGACACTCCGTACAGGTTTCCATCGTAGCCGTCATTTTCCGTATAAAGTCCAAGCCATTACCTTTTGTACACACATCGTATGCTGTACACGCTAGTAAAAGCTCGCGAACGCTAGCCAGGAACACTGCATGAAGCATAAATTAAAGAAGCTGCCCATCTCCGTCGCACGGAGGGCGCGTGCGATAACATCATTCCACGTGCGAAGCCTGCCGGCGATTGCTCCTCAAACAGACACGAAGCGCCTTATCTGTGTTTCGCTGGACCAAGGAGTATGAAGGGACGCCGGGGTAAAGGGGCTCCGTGGCTGGAGCCGCAACTGTGAACTTTGACTTTTAGGGCGTGGTCATGAGCGCTGGCGAGCGCGCTAACTCGGCAGGGATAAGAAAGCGGCTCGTATACTCTTCTACGTGCTGTGATCTCACCGCTTCGTACTGCGAGCACTGATACGGCAAACCGCTCGAAAACCACTTCTTTCACGTGAACCGACCGCATTCCCTAACACCGAGCATTTTGAAGTTTCATGAGATAGGATGAAAAAAGAGTTAGCTGCCATCCTTAGTCCATTATAACATTACGACATATTGCTATCGCATTCACTGCATCGCCCTTTGAGGGGGAAACGGTTTTTTTTTTCTTGTCAAAATTCGGGGGTCAAATTTCTCGCTCGACCAACTCTTGAATACCCCCCCCCCACCCCGCGCCCCGCCGCCGCCGATCCGATGAACCCCACGCCGGTGACGCGCCGCCGCCGGAGTTGCAAACACCGGCGCGCCGCCGCCGGCGATTTTAGGACCGGCGCACAGGTCTACTGCATGCCACGCTGATGGCGTGCTCGCGGCCGTTTCGTTAGCTTGAGATACACCAAATTTGGTATTGTGTGACGTGACTGTATGATGAACATAAATGCCAAGTGGCCATATGGAAACCATGACATGCCATGTGCTACATGACTTGCATGCCACGCTCATGGCACGCTGGCGGCCGTTTCGCTAGCTTGATATACGCCAAATTTGCTATGGAGTGACGTGATTGTATAAGGAGTATAAATGACTAGTCGTAGTATGGAAATGATGACATGTCATGTGCAACATGACTTGCATGCCACGCTCATGACACTCTCGGGACCGTTTGGCTAGCTTGATATATACCAAATTTGGTAGTGAGTGACGTGACTGTACGACGAGCATAAATGACAAGTGGTAATAAGGAAATCATGACATGTCATGTGCAACATGACTGCATGCCACGCTCATGGCCCTCTCGTGGCCGTCTCGCTAGCTTGATATACACCAAATTTGGTAATCAGCGACGTGATTGTATGACGAGCGTATATGGCAGGTGGTAATATGGAAATCATGACATGTCATGTACAACATGACTGCATGCCACGCTCATGGCACTCTCGTGGCCGTTTCGCTAGCTTGATATACACTTAATTTGGTAATCAGCGACGTGATTGTATGACGAGCGTAAATGGCAGGTGGTAACATGAAAATCTTGGCATGCATGCCACCTACGACGCCATTTACATGCCACGCTCATGGTGCTCTTGCGTCCAGTTCGCTAGCTTGATATACACCAAAATTGGTATTGCGTGACGTGACTGTATGACGAACATAAATGACAGGTCCTAACCTGTAATACATGACATGCAAATTATGTAAAGCATGATTTGCTCCTTCCTGGCTGCTTCGCATTACATCGATTCCCACAGTGCGTGGGATCTGCAGGCTTTTTTAAAACATGAATCACTATGGCACTTTTAAGACGTACATAGTTTTCAATATGCGCAGCACGCCCAATTTACTGAGGTTGTTGATACGGATGTTAAATCATCATTAAAATCCGGTATCATGACCTGGCGCTTATTAGGCGATCACTGGCTCTTGCAGCATAAAGTACCATTTCTCATCAGTGTATAAATCTTTTGCCTTCATAACAATAGAAACGCTCATGTTTCAGTCGAGTTATGCACATCATGACGCTTCAAGGTCGAGCACAAACATTGCTTTTGACAAAACTTTATTTAATGCCAGAATGCGTTCTCCAGGTTACCTCTAACCATGACTTTTGGTGCTGGAATATGGTACGCAGAGCGTGAACGTGCATGCAGCGATTTCGACGATTTATATTGGCATTGCGCGAAGATTTTGTTTAAATAGGCGATTCCGTTGTATCAGACTGCTAGCCACACAGGGATGCCATGCATGCCTCGCCGATGCGCGTATCCTCGGTGCTGCTTTGCTCTGCGCGCTCGACAGACTCGGATTCAGCCCTTGCTTCGGCCTCTTGGGCACTCGTGCTGGCTGGCATGGCACCGCTCTCTGGAAAAATCAAGCACATGATTGAGTGAAGCCTCCATACCCACAGTATCATATTTACTTCGACAATATTCATATTACAATGGCTGCGAAAGTTGTTGTGCGAAAGCGATCACACGGGATTGCGTATTTTGCGGGTACTGTACTGCATATATAGTTAGTTTCGTCTCGGCGTACTCGGTCGTAGCGGAAATGCAACAACTGCGCATCGAAGAGATCGTCATTGAATGAAGCCATTAAGTGTAAACATCAGTACACTGGCTCAGTTGAGTCAAAATTTAAGTATCGTCTTGTTTTCGATAATTCTTCAGCCCCGAAACGCATAGTAGGGCAGTGATGTTGGGTAATCACAAATATGTGCCTCGCTAGGAGCGTTAGCACCGGACGAAGAATAGTGTTGAAGAGAAAAATGGTCTTTTGCGATTTAAAAAAGTATGCATCCTCTACAAAAAAAAGTGTACAGTGAAGTGCAATTGCTTATCAATATTTGCTTTTGTTATCAATGTGTACCTACGGTGCAAATTACTCCAGTGTGAGCGGAATTCTCACAAGGCGTACGAAAAATTACGAAGCCATTGTTTCAGATTTACGCTCAGTATTCTATCCTCAAAGGAAAGCCACTCACCTGCAACAATGAGGCCTAATATGGTCAAGCCCAGAAGAATAACCTTCAGATGCATTTTTTTCTTCTGGGAAATACTGTTAATGAAAAATGAAACAAATCATGAATAATAATAATATCTTGGGTTTAACGTCCCAAAACCACCATATGATTATGAGAGACGCCGAAGTGGGGGCTCCGGAAATTTTGACCACCTGGGGTTCTTTAACGTGCCTAAATTTAAGTACACGGGCCTCAAGCGTTTTCGCCCCCATCGAAAATGCGGCTGCCGCGGCCGGGATTCGATCCCACGACATTCGGGTCAGCAGTCGAGCACCTTAATCACTAGACCACCGTGGTGGGTTCAAATCATGAACCGTGCATAATAAACCGTGCACAAAAGCACCGTCGCCGTCATGCTCCACATAAAGTCTAAATCGATAACATTGTCTCGCGCATGGTATATGTTCGTCTCCGCTTCAGCCGTGTTCGTCCACGCTGTGGACGAACACGGCTGAAGCAGAGATGAAACGAGCGTAGTGTGAAGAAAGTGTGTAATCGCTTTGCTGTTCTTATCTTGTCGGTTACTAATGCGAACTCAAGAAAAGAAAGGGAAAATAGACAACCACCCGTTTGTAGCACGAAGCCACAAGGAAATTCATACGGATTTCTCAGAAAGGAAAGATTATTAGTTGCCGAAAAATTCGTCCTGGTCCGGGGTTCGAACCCGGGACCAACGCCTTTCATGTGCTTAAAGTTGCCGATGAATGCGCCCTCGCGTTGCTAGTTGCTAGCTTCGTGGTTAGCTCAATTGATAGAGCGACCGCCCCGGAAAGGCGTTGTTCCCGGGTTCGAACCCCGGACCAGGACGAATTTTTTGGCAACTAATAAGCTTTTCTTTCTGAGAAATCCGTATGGACTTCATTGCGGCTTCGTGCTACAAACGGGTGGTTGTGTATTTTTCCTTTCTTAACCCTTCCGCCACCTTGCGGGATTCCGCAGAACTCATTTGCAGAACTCACGAAAACTAATAAAAGCACTCTACCGCATGCATACTTGCACCCCTTGATTTTATATTCCCACGCACCACTTGCCAATGCATGTAGGTCGAACATGCCAATTGTTATCGCATAAACCTTGACCTCCGAAAATGCCACAGAGCTATGAACAATTCTAACATATCCATTTAGCCGTTCAGTTTAGGCCTTTAGTTGGGAATGCTAATGGAATTGTTTGGCGCTAGCGTTTTCCAGCTGTAAAGCTTCATCAATGCGCAGAAAAACATTCCAATGGACAGTTCAAGGTGACCTAGCTTGTCAAAATCTCAACGTAAAAGTGAAATGTGTTCGTGCGTGCGTGTGTGTGTGTGTGTGTTTGTGTGTTGTGAAATGTGTCTCTCTATTTTTTCACTCATCTTGAATTTAGCAGCGCACTGACGGACGAGGACTAAGAAAACAAGGTAGACAACACGGGCGCTAACTCGCAACTGATTTTATTAGGAAAGAACATGCTAATATAAAGGTGAAGTACAACAAGAACAGAAACAGAAAAACATTGTGATC
Source organism: Rhipicephalus appendiculatus (assembly GCA_030522465.1). Classification (NCBI taxonomy): domain Eukaryota; kingdom Metazoa; phylum Arthropoda; class Arachnida; order Ixodida; family Ixodidae; genus Rhipicephalus; species Rhipicephalus appendiculatus. Next base: position 37,479 of record JALIZH010013934.1, on the reverse strand, counting down.
ATGTGCAGGTGCCGCTTAGGTATCGAAATTCCGCGTCACTTAGCGCGATAGAAGGTACACTGACACATTTTTCTCCTTTCCTTTGGATGTGGAACGCTTCCATGACTTCTCTTGCTATCTGTTGTTTATGACGTGACAGAATCATAGTGTCGGCGAAGAATGGTGTGCAGCCGCATTGTTTACAATGGGCGGCGAGTGAATATGGTTTCGTGTCTGACAGTGAACGTTCATGCTCCCTAAGACGGATATTTACACACCTTCCGCTCTGTCCAATGTATGTTTTTCCGCATGATAATGGGATTTGATAGACGATGGCCTCTTTGCATTCTGTGTACTGAAAAACGTGGTTGATACCGCATTTGCCGTGAACACTCCCATTGTCACTGATCTGTTCATCAGTGCTTTTCTGCACTTTGGCGCACATGGATTCTAGTTTATGGGGGGAGAAAAAAACAACGTCAACGTCATAACGTTCAGCCACGTTTTTCAAACCGTGAGCCACACGGTGAGTATACGGAATGACCGTGTACTGTTTGGCTCTCTTAGACCGTTCTTCGTCGTTTCCCGCCTGTGAACCAGTTGGCTTCAAACGTTTGCGCATCTTTTCGCACGCTTGCAAGAGAAGCCATCGAAGCGTTCCACATCCAAAGGAAAGGAGAAAAATGTGTTAGTCTACCTTCTATCGCGCTAAGTGACGCGGAATTTCGATACCTAAGCGGCACCTGCACATGATCACAATGTTTTTCTGTTTCTGTTCTTGTTGTACTTCACCTTTATATTAGCATGTTCTTTCCTAATAAAATCAGTTGCGAGTTAGCGCCCGTGTTGTCTACCTTCTTTTCTTAGTCCTCGCCCGTCAGTGCGCTGCTAAAATCAAGATGAGTTCGTACCAACTAGCTCAAGTTTCAATTCTCATGCTATTTTTCACTCCCTCATTACCCGCCCCATAAGTAGGGCAGCAAACTGGACGCTATTGTACCACCCTGCATATCCTCTATTCCTTCTTTCTCTCTCTCCTTCTTACGAAAAAAAAAAGTTCAGCGGAAGATGAAGCGTTGAGGAAACGTTTCAACATAGAGGAGGTCTTCCTCAGGGCCCACACAGAAGCCAGACCACTTGCCGAATCGTCGGCTTCAGCGACATCAGCTTTTCGACAAATTCTTTTCACTTCATCCCAGTGTTTTATTCAGTAGAGCTAATTGAGACCAGGCTTACATATTGCAGAATGGGCTGTACCAGGTCCTAAGTTTTCTCATACTGCATTGTTAGTTGTTTGACAACAATTTTGCTAATAATGAATCGTGCAACAAAAAGTTGCGCTCTTGAAGGTTGGATACCATATAGCTGCAGTATAACTACCGCGATATTCTGTGTTCTTTTGCCGCTTCTCTATGATATCTAGTCGAATGCTGTATCTGATTTTGTGGTTTTTACTTTTCTATGCTGTACAGGAATCGTTGCTCTTTTACGTAATAAATATACGACATCACCACTTTTGTCTGTAAATATACTGAGCTCTCACTCTGTGATAGTAAATACAGAATAAAGTAACTGCAATTATTTTAACAGAGAGGGCTTGCTATAAACGTGCACTACATGCACGTACAAAAACAAAACAGCAAAATGAAAAGAGATTCTGCACGACGTCTTAAAAACGTGTAGAAAACCTCTTTTCAAAACCAATGCAACGGGACAAAGATGGGATTTTTTAAGACGTGTTAAAAACGTTTTCTAGCAGAATGAGATTTTCTCTGGCGTTTTAAAAAACGTTTTCTAAGAGAATGCGATTTTTGTGACGTTTTTAAAACGTTTTTTAGCAGTATGGGATTTCTCATGAGGTTTTTAAAACGTTTTCTATATGGTTTTGAAAACGGATTCTAGCCGTATATTACACGAGATATAAGACGTTTTCTAGACCTATTGTATTTTTTTGATGACGTTTTCTAAACATTTCTATGGTCTCGGATAGACGTTTAGAAAACGTCAATTATCCGTTTTGTACAACCTGGGCGGATGCACAAAAATGCATGTTCTCCATTTTAAGTTGTTTTTAAAGCGAAATAGTTCCGAGCCTGCTGGACACAGCGCAGAGATACATTAAGAGGAAGTCCTTTCCTTGACGCCCATCATCCGATGGTATTGCGCGTGGCACATAGCTCTTTGTACGACAGCTTGTTATGATTATGCGTTGTTTTCGATACCTTCAGTGCTGCCCTTTCTTTCGGTAATTCGTTTTTTTTTATTCCATACAGGCAACATTATCAAATGATATAGTTGTCTCTGCGCAAGGGCTTACCATATTCGAAAGAACTTCGCACTCTTGTTAAAGCATACTCATTGCTCTATTTCTGTGGGAGTGATCTTTGATGAAGCGGAGGTGCTCATGCAAAACTAATAACATCAAACAATGTTAACAATCCCATCTCATGTCTTCCACCATTAGATAAAGTTATCAAAGATATCATCATTGCCGATGTGTGATTACATTCTATGAACTGCTCTTAAGCGAGGTTATAAAGTCGCACTACAAAGCTGTTACACACAACTTGTCGTCAGGAAAACCGTAAACCATAGAGTTTGTTTAGAAACGTTCTTTAGTCTGAAGAAGCAGTGCTTTTTTGCTTTGTGGCCTATCTGCACGGATTCTATTACGCCAAATAATTATTGATATTCGCCTACCAAATATAGTGTCACCCGCACTGATTATTAATTTCGTCGGACACTTTGCAAATGCGTATCTATCAGTCTTCAAGAGCTACCGCACAAAGCTTCGCTTGCTAAAATACCACCGTATTTCGAAAAATTAACGTGTCCTAACGTAATCTTTATTTCTGAATTGCTGAAAATTAGTATTTATTATAATGTGTATAGTAATTTCTAGTGCTAACGACGTTTGCATCTTCTGCTTATCGGCCTTACGAACATCAACTGGGCAGCCTTCCAAAGCGATGTTTTAATTCGTTAAAGCGACACATTTCCAGGTATATACAGCACAGTCCAAAACACCATTTCATTCAGAATTCAGTAACGCCTCACCTTCCGAAAAGTCGACGCCTCAGTTGTCTCCAAAGGCTCCTTCAGCTCGAAGTGCTTTGTGAATATTCGATCACTGGCGTTATATACCCATGGAAGTGCATACACGTTGCAGTGAGCCTTTTTTTTAGAACAAACCTTGTCAGAATTTGATGTGTTCAATGAGGTGTATGCTGTCTACCATATTTGTAATTGCATTCATCAAGTTTGCTTGTTGATCGCGTGGCAACGGATGTATAGTCCACGACTGTTTAACATGAACGCACTGCACTCGGACCAACGGACTTCACTTGCAAATTAAATTCTTACTTATATTTTATACCATGAAACCTATGCCAGTTTATCGACAATGGTCGCTACGTTTGATGGACACTTTAATTCGGTCTGAAAGAGTTTTGCGGACGAAGCCGTCCCAACACCGTGCCTAAACAGCTGCACTATGAAAATTCATCTATCATAACTCTATATCAAACCGCTTGCCAGCATACTACATACCCTTCCGATACCTGAAAAATATGCTAAGACAACAAGCTGAGTTTCTTCATCTGCACTATGCAGCCTAACAGTGCACCTAAAGAATTACATAAATGTATATCTCGAGCTAGCGATTGCGTGAACGAGGCGCACCCACTGAGAAAAAAAAGTTTTTCGAAATAGCGATGCATTTGAGATAGGTGCTAACCTATTTTCCAAAAAGAATGCGCTGCTGCTCTAGTTACCCAGTTTCACACAAACGCCTTTTATACATATACAGGCTCCAAGATAACTGCCAGGCGAGTACATTTGGTCCTACACATAAAAACGTGTCACTGCAGACTCGTACAATACTCAACATTTCCATCTTGCTAACTCACCAGCTACAATAGGGAAGTTGCAACACATTCGTTCAAATATATTAAATGCTTTTCGGCAATGTTAAGCTAATTACCAGATGATGCATTTCGATTTTTAACGCGAATAATGTCCGCGTTTCGAGTAGACCAGCTTCAGAAGTACCAATGTGCCGCATAGCCACAGGCTCTATCTAATTAGCTTTAATGAAGAGCAAGAGACACTCATATCTTCCTAAGATAGAAAGTGTGTGTGTGTGTGTGTGCTCGCGATTATGCCCTGAACACGTAGTCGATTAGGGCACACGAATGCACGGTTAAAATCCTGCTGTATTTGTGACGCATTCTACCGTTACCGTCATATAAATACTTACCGACCATCAGAGACAAAATTCCAAGTAGTATCTGCCCACTTGTATGCGACAACGGCACTCAGTTTGAGAAAATACTAGAAGGACTGGTTCGTCCCGGGTACTTTCGCCTCAATCTGAACGATTGCGAATTGGATGTTAAATTAAAAGTGACTTGACATATGAACGAATAAAGGAAGGTAATTTTCGAGGGCTTGTTTTTTGGTTTGATACAACCGTAATGAAAACTAGCAGATAATGATGCTAAGGAGGGTATAGGGAACGTTAATTGTAGTGTATAAGTGTATTGTAATAATTCTGATATATATGAGAAGAAAGTAAAGCGGACGAAAAGACAATTTGCCGCTGGCAGGGACTGAAATACGGGAAATCGCGTCGGATTCATTAGACGCAATTTTTTAAATGCGAAGCATTTCTTAGCGAACTTCGGCGACTTTGAGCGTATCTATCTATCTATCTATCTATCTATCTATCTATCTATCTATCTATCTATCTATCTATCTATCTATCTATCTATCTAGCCGCCTACGACTTTGTGCTCTCCTGGCCGTATCGTTAATGGGATTTATACCAAATTTATTATGGCATAACATGATTGTATGACGAACATGAATGGTTAGTCATATCATGAAAATCATGACTAACTTGTCATGAAAAGTATGATTTACACGCCACGGCCGTAGTGTTCCTGAGGCCGTTTTCATAACTTGATATATCCAAAAATTGGTACGATGAGGCATTTCTGCATCACCAACATAAATGACAGGTGGTAATATGCAAATAAGGACGTGCATGTCATATACAACATGATTTACATGCCACGATCATGGTGCGCTGACGGCCGTTTCGCTAGCTTGATATACACCAAATTTGGTATTGCGTGACGTGACTGTATGACGAACATAAATGACAAGTGTTAATATGGAAATCATGACTTGTCATTTGCGGCATGACTTGCATGCCACACTCATGGCGCGCTCGCGGCCGTTTCGTTAGCTTGATATACACCAAATTTGGGATTGAGTGACGTCACTGTATGACGAACATAAATGACTAGTGCTAAGATGAAAATCTTGGCGTGCATGTCATCTTCAACGCCAATTACATGCCACGCTCATGGTACGCTTGCGTCCAGTTCGCTAGCTTGATATACACCAAAAGTGGTATTGCGCGCCGTGACTGTATGACGAACATAAATGACAGGTCCTAACATATAAAAAACATGACATGCAAATTATGTGAAGCACGAGTTGCTCCTTCCTGGCTGCTTTGCATTACATCGATTCCCACAGTGCGTGGGATCTGCCTGCTTTTTGTTCTTTTAGTTTCTCAACTGACACATACACCTTTTGCAATAAAAAAAATATCGACATTAGACGACACTAAAAATGCTCCAAAGTGTGAATACAATCAATGCTCTGCAGGCACATAATGCTTTCTAAACAAATGGTCGAATACCACTTTACGTCGCTCTATTGGCTGCACGAAAATAAACATCTGGGTCATTCCCCGCCAAGCGTCCCAACCATTCTGGCCGTCATCTCAAATGTGTTCGAAAAAAAAATCATGCTGATTGGCTGCTATGAAAACAGTGAATTGCTAGATTATTACGGTGAGAAAAATATGTATGGTCACGTGGGTGCCTTCCGAATATCCCAGAATGTCTTGTGGGTGTTGTTTGTGAGAAAATTTTTTCTAAGAGTTTAGCTCCCTTGTTTCTACACCATTTTCGTTTACAGATTAATAAAAGGCATTTGTGTTAGGTGCTTGATGCTCAGTAATATTAGTGCAAGTTTTCTGCCATATACGCCTCCAAGAATTTTGACAAAATGTTCTATGTTTGCATTTTCTTCATCGCAAGATTGCGCCTTGTATGAATATCTCTGTCGAAACTGCTTAGCTTACGGGAGGTATATTTTCCGCAAAAAATATTTTCAGACCCCTCAAATTTCTAAGCTTTACGGAAAAAATCAGGAATTTCAAAAAAAAATCGTCATTTTTGTACACATTGTGACGCAATTCGCACCAGCTGGTGCTCCAATAAAAATCGGCTTTATACCTCAATCGAAAGCAAATGAACAGTTCTTATATGGCAAGTTTTGTTATTACAACTTTTGTTTTAACGAAGAAATTAATTTTTGAAGTTTCCCATTGACGGCTATGTTCCCATTTGGTCATACGACAGCTTCCTGGTTGAAGTTCCCCATTCTCGTCATTAAGAAAACTTCAAAAAACTTTTCTCCGTCCTTAAAAGAAATATTGTGATAACAAAATATTGTGGTGAAAACTGATGTCAAGAAGAACAGAAATACTATGCATCGTTTTTTTACCTTCTCCGAAATGATGAATTTCGTCCAGTTGTCCAGACGCTGAAGGTGGGAGAACTCGTCGATGAATGCGGTCCGCGATTCTTCCGCCATAATGTATGCCTAACAATGAAGACAACAAGGTAAATGCAGATCACCTAGCTGCTTCGGCATTTTTTTTTGCAAGACCTTGACCCGGACATGAGGCTTGCTACGCTAATCTGAATTGGTCCCCAAAGTGGCGATTACCAGACACTCTAAATAAACTTTGTCCATGCATAACGTACACTCAGATGTGAATGATCTTTTTCATATTTTTATATTAGTTTAAGGTAATAAACAGGACCACTGATAGCTATGTTAACTTTGTTTGCCCACTACGTACCTATGAAAAATCTGCACATTATTTTAAGTCCACTTCTGTTTTAGCTGTCACGAGAACTTGTTGTTTTTGGTTTTGCGTTGGTTTTGCGTGAGTATTCGTTGCCACACAGACATCCAGTATGAGCCGCCGCAAATATGAGCCCCTATGGTGGATTTCTTCCAAATGCAATGAATGCTAAGACGAGATTTCTATTAATCAGCAAATAACATGAACCGGCTGATATGCATGTGCTGCTTTCTAAAGCACCCTGTCATGCGAAACCACAATGCTGACGATATTGTTTTTTCAGCCATTCAACCAATGAATCCAGCAAAGTACCGAATGTGTACACGCTGTCATAACCTAACCAAGAAACATATGTCAGCTCCACCACTGTGAAACCTGAGGAGGTGCAATTCCCGTTCGAGTTCCCACTGCTTCATTACCAAAGCGTCGATGACGCCAATGTTTGAGGTAAGCGCGTATGATTTCCTCGGCACGAGTACACGCGTTTGTTAGGAAGATTTGCAAACTCGGCATGCGACACGTGCGCTTCTTTTTGCTGGGACCTCCTGCCTGTAACGGCAGTCAAGATACGCGTCGTCTGCAGCGAGTTGCGTCAGATTGTTTCCCATCCTGGGAATCGCAGGGGAGGCGCATTCGCTTGCTCTACGAGGCAGTGGCGCCCTCTCTTGCGCTTCGCTGGAGTCAGTAGCATGTTCTCGAAACGTCTTTAGCGATTTGAAGTTAATATTAAAATTACTTCATGCTTATTTCTGTCAGATATATTATTTTAGACATTGGTGGTTCATCTGAACCCGGTTTTGACCACTACCAGCCTGGTTATGGCCTGTATTGAGCTTTTTATGTGAGCGTGATCACGCCACATGAGATGTATTAAAATTAAAAGCCTTTCTTCGCTTCGTCGTTGCCTCTTTTCAGCATTGCCACGACCCTTGATTCCCTGTGACTTCAAATGTGTGAGCGAGCCCGCACATCCTCCAGTGCCATGGCTTGAAGTGTGAGGGCGTTGCGTCACAGAAATAGAAAAGCATTTGCTTCGCGTACAGACTTGATTTTTCAGTACACTAGTTTGAAGGAACTATAATTTTCGGCATCTTGATGTGCGCTAGTCTCTACACGCGTGGTGCCAACTCCACGGCATAGTTTGCGCCGCAGAGGTCCCTTCTTAAAGCATGCTGGTTTACGCACGTAGCGTATGCATTCACTCAGTTTTCCCGGTGTCTAGAAAAATCATGCGCATACCATATGTACTCCTTGGCAGTAAAATTAACGCAGGTGCCACTTAGCATATGTATTCATAGTCAGGTGATTATTCTGAAAATATGTGGATTTTCTGCGAAGAAAAGATATAACGAGAAGCTTCTTGTATATAATGCTAAAAAAGGCAAAATATGATATATAGAAGACTTCTGAAACAAAATACAACGCCGCATAATTGTGAGAGCGCTTTTCTGCAAACAACACATAGGTCTCAGAACATTGCATGATTCCAGGAATATTTGCGCATGGAAGGATTGCTATAAGGCATTGTCGATTCTTCCCTCTTGTTTTTTCCTGGGCTCGACCGCTTGTATGCGCAACTTTTTCTAACATAGACATCCACCAATTCGGCCAGAGTTGCTCCACTATGTTGGATGAAGCACGTCACGCAAGGCACTCCCCCGAAATCCTCTATGCTTTCTCACACCAAACGTTAATTCCTTTTTTTTTAGATGTGTCCGAAAATGCGGAAGATTTTTCTGTGTCCACCAGATGTGAATACCTGGTGGTACAAGTCTAAGTGTCGGCCTTCTTTAACGTTGTGCAAAGCTATTACAAAACTTGAGATTACATATGTCGGTCCATTGATCATCAACCTGGGGATGATTAGGATGCGTGCCGCAACGGAGGCTACAGCTTCATTTTCACTTCGCGGGCCTCTTGAACATGCCTGTAAATCTGAGCGCGGAGGTACTCTTTAACGCCGTCCTCGTCGCCATTTTGTCGCCGTGACCCGCAATTGAACAAATCTCCTCGAACTAAGCGTTGTCGGGCCACAACCTCTGAGCACAGACACTGGGTCCGTGCCTGAGTATTACAACAACCGACATGTGAGAGGGACAGATGGATTACATTTTATGTATGTAAATTTGACGAATTAATTTCGGTGATTTCTTTTGTCTGCGGCGCCCCCAAAGAAGAACACATGCATCTTAAATAAAGTCTTGCTTCAGGGCTTGGCCATTCTTGGTCTCATTTTGCCCGTTAGTGCTCTCTTTCTGAAGATAAGTTAGCCCTCTAAAACTAGCAACAACGTATTTTTAGTCTTGTCTTTGTTGTGTAGGTGCATTTGCTCTGTGTTCAATTTTTTTCACGTCGAAAGTCTGATAGGCAGCCCCACGTCTGTACTGATCTTATTGTGCAAGTTGAAGTTGAATTTTTGATGCGAGAGCATCGAACAAAGCAAATTGAACGAGAATTCTGGCGTCCGTAGCAGCAAAACGACGGCTAAATTCTCATTAGCAGCGATATCTAGCACACAGGAATAAAGCAACACCTATTAGACGGCAGGCCCTTGCACTCTGCTTGATAACATCACGCGTCACCACTTTAGTAACGTCGGTTTCGGTAATAGACCTGTCATTGTATTTATCTCACCTGTTTTCAATTTTCTTTTTTATTATTATTTTATTGATAAGCGTACTTTGGAAATGATGGCTGTAGGTAGTTAACGAGAACTGACAGACGATGATAGCAAGGAAGGTATTCGCCTCGTGAGCGACCGATGGCGGCGCTGCGAACGGCGCTCCGGTGACGCAAGGGCGGGGATTCGGCTTTTGTCGTCTGCTACGCTCTGGCTAAAACAGCAGCATTTTCGTTATAGTTCGCTCGCGTCGCACGGCGTTCCTCGACTACTAGCTCCATTTTCTTCTTATGATATTTCTTGAGATGACTGCTAGCATTACATGAGTTTAAGAAACGTTAACATTTAACATATCTTCTGTATACCGACAGCCATCGCGGTCAGGTTCATGCCCCCGAGTTCGTAGCGTCGCTCACTGGGCTGGATGGCCTTGAAATAGCTTGCGTGAAAGCGCGAACGCCCCCCGCCAAGTGAGTTGAAGAGAGTCTCCGCTGCTTTGAAATCGCAGCGCGATCAATTTTGCTGCTTATTCGCAAAAGTTAGCGTTGTGCAAACAGACTTGAGATGAACGAAAATTCCCGCTCCACTCCCAATTGTAGTCATGTGGACTTGGGCAGACACGACAGCCGACAAAATGAAATCGATAAGTTCATCGACCAGCGGGTTATTGCGGACCACTAGCACAGATTGGGCGAGCTGGGTGCAAATAAGATCGCTCGGAATGAAACGCCAGCAGTGGTGCGCGTGGACAGTTCGACTCTTATGATTAGAGATAGATACGTTCATGAGCCGCATTCATGTTTTCGATCGCGCAGTGCTGCCTACTCGACTGTGCGAGCCTACCAATGGTAATGACAGGATGGCGCGCACTATATTTCTAATGCTTGGGCAACGCGATCCGCTGCAGTGTTCGCGTTTCACTTGACACCGAGTACAGCTTCGTAAACATTAAGAAAAATCGGCGAACGTGTCCAGGAAGAGGAGAAAGAGCTCTTTCCTACCATTCTTTTGGCCCGTGTGGCTGATTATTGTGATTCTTTACCGTGCTGTAACAAGATTGAATATTTAAGGTGGGAGCTTTAGATTCCACATAAATTGCGAAAATTGACCGTCGGCGTCCCGCGTCGCCAGCGTCAACACGAGTGATGCGAAAATTCATCACATGATCACGTCATCGTGACATCCCAGACCGATAAAATTCGTGACGTCATAACGTCATGTCACATGATTACGTCATCACATGACATCGTCGCTTTGCATTGCCTCCGTGATTGGTGGGCCGATCTCGGAGGCGATGCAAAACCAGGTGATGTGTAGAAAGCTTCAATGCAAAACCACGTTACGTCCAGAAAGCATTCGCAGGGGGGGCGGCGAAGGAACAATACAGCGACTCAAGAAAAAGATGGCTTTCGCCTTCGAGTCAACTTAGGCACACGCATAAGGAACTCGAGTCTCTTTAGTACAGTGATCGCACCAAGCCACATCAGGAGTCGACCGTTGAGACTGATTTACAGTATTTTATTGCAAATACATCTTTCGATGCGAAAGCTTTATATTTATCAACGTTAGTATGATTACACTAATTCTGTTCAGCATATTTTCAGACCACCGTGAACGAGTGAACAAACGTCGATTTATTAACGTAAGGATTAAAATTTGTTGCAAAAAATAGAACAAAAACAAAAGAAAATCACTCCGGACAACCTACCGATATTTCATATCCCCTTCGTGCATCCCCTTTAGACTCACCCCGTTTATTTCGTGTTTCAATTTAAAGTACTTACGACGCGCTTACACAGCAGCTGCTAAAAATGTGTATTTAATCAAACGTTGTTGCCGGTAACACCACTTAATTTATTTGAATGACATCACACGTCGTTTGTCATGCTCCGAACATATGAACTGAATCGAAGGAGCAGGCTTGGCAACCGAACACGCGCAGCACGCGGTATACATTTATTGCGCTTTAACGCAGACATGGAAGCTGAAGCCCGAACGCTGAAGTCAGTTATCGAAAACGGACAGGAAAGTCATTTTGAGTGCGCCACGGCCATAGAACAGTCGCGAAAAGAAAAATTCACCATAGAAGCAGATGTACACATGGATGGCTAGCAGACGACAACAGGAGCAATCGACACAGAACGTGCTCCTGACGGCAACTCCGCTCGATTTCGATGGACATTTTGCTTGAACATTCAGTACATATTGCTTTATCAACTCGCCCACCAATGTTTCAATAACTCGAGCGCGATAGACAGGCTGGCAGCGTCGAGCAGCCTTCACGTAGCGAACGCGCGCACGAAGAGCTGCATCCGAGTCCCCTCCCTGACGTCACACGCGAGAGGGCGCCACCTCCAAGATCTCGAGGCGAATAGGGGATGTTATTAGTAGTAATTGTTATGTAAATGCGAAGAAAGAAAAAGTCGACTAAAAGATAACGTGCCACTGGCAGGTACCGAATCTGCGACCTTCGAATAACACGTCCGATGCTCTACCAACTGAGTTACGGCGGCGGTCATTGCCCCGTACGCAAGTTATCTTTTCGTCCACTTTTCTTTCTTAACATTTACATTACAATTACTACTTAGAACATCCCCTATACCTTCTTCAGCATCATTGTCTGTTAGTTCTCCAAAGGTGGCGAGTTCGATCGCGGCCGCGGCGGTCGCATTTCGATGGAGGCGAAATCGTAGATGCCTCCATCGAAAATACTGTGCGATGTCAGCGCACGTTCAAGAACATCAGATGGTCGAAATTACGGCATCTCCACTACGGCATTTCTCATAATCATATCGTGGTTTTGGGACATAATACCCCACATTAATTTTATGTCTGTTAGTTCTCATTAGTATTGTGGCTAAGAAAAAAAAGGAGTGCTTGAATTTGCCTTTTTTATCTTTTTGGGTAGTTAAGTAGCACAGCAGATATTTGTTAGTTCAGGTGATATTTCATAAACAATTAAGTGTTTTAGCTACAAGCACACCTGCGATGAACCTTCACCCCCCCCCCCCCCAAGGGGGGGTGGGGGCGAAGTTTCATGGCAGCTGTTTAGGTGACTAGGGCGCGGCCGCTCCCCATGCCCTCCTCGTGCGCACGTTTATGATTTCAAATGATCTTGTGGTATGGTATGTTTTAATGCACAACACTTTTCCTAATAACGATATTATAGTTTAAAAAATAATAACGTACTGATAATGACGTTTTTATTTTCAAGCACCGAGGCTATACACACTGACGTAGCTAAGTGGGTTTGATGTGTCAGCGTACGAATGCCACCAGCGGCGAAGTACACTCCCTCATAGTGCACTTAAGTTTGCCCGTGTGATGGTGGTGTTAACTGCTGCATGCGCCTGCCTGCCTGCCTGCCCAGGGGAGCACTGCTGCCGCGGTATTGTGTGGCTGCGGTGCTTGACTTGTAACACGAAAGTCGCGGGTTCAATGCCAGCCACATCTGTCGTATGTAAATAAACAAGAAATTCTAGAGGCCGGAAGACTGTATGCTTTCTTTCCATCTGAAAGAACCCAAGCTGGTCGATGTTTGAGGAACCTCCAGAATGGCGCGCCATGTAATCAGGTTATTCTTGTGGGACGTAAAGCTTAAGATAATATTGCTGTGGTCCACGCGGCTCCCTTGGTCTCTTATCGCACGGCCCGAGATGGCATGTGGCCTTTGCTCCGGAGACCGCTGATGCTTGCTGGATGAAGCTTTCAATATGATATTATTACTTTCGCAATCACTACTGCGAGGTGTCCTGACAAAATATTTTGTGAAGTGTCAGTGAAACTTAATATCGTCAATATGTATAATGTTCCTGCGCTGACTTTTAGAGCGAGGCGCAGCATGTTTATTTGAAATATCAATAGCATTTTAACACGAAAGTGTTTTATGCCGGGATCCACCAAGAGTTCAGTGACGTATTTCCGTCACGGATATGACGTTGTAAAGTTAACGCTACCAAATGCGAAAGAAAAAAGCAGTCAGAGAAAAAGTTGCCCCGCCGGGCATCGAACCTCTGACTCCTTGGGTCGCGACGAAAAGCGCCCGATGCTCTACCGACTGAGCTATCGAAGAATTGCAAGGCTCTCTACAAACGCGTCTTATATCTCACACACATTCTCTCCCGCACGGTGCTCTCTGTTTGCGAGGCGGGGCGGTGCCGCCGTCTGTTACCGGTGAGGAGAAGTAATGCGGCATGACACTTATTAGCACCGATAGAGAGTGATTCGTCGATGACGCAGCTACAGCATGGCGTTCGAGATTGCACGCCGGCGCGCAATCTTGGAGGCCATGGTTAAGGCTTCTCGATAGCAGTTAAAAACCCAGGCCGCGCTAGCATCGGGGAGTCGCCGACGCAGTTATGTTCTTTGCCTTTCGCTTGGTGTTAGCGCGTGACATCTCTGTCGGCATGGTTGTCGGAGTCGTAGACCGTCCACGTGCACCAATGGTGTTTCGCCGCCGACTACTTCGGGTGAGATTGCACCGACTAATAAAACGCTTCGGGTGAGATAGCACCGACTAATAAAACTGCTGCAGTAAGCACTACAGCAAGGCAACGATGTAGACGGGCAAATGTCGTGCCTTGGTGGAGCGAGACAGAGCCCTGCGGGACGTGCAACGCCCGCACGCGTTCGCAGCTCAAGCTATAAACCTCTGCCTCCCGCGTTGCTGAAGCGCATTGTGGTAGTGTATGCATGAGAGCAGGCGTAGGTTACCCTATTACTCAGAAGCGCACACCGTGCCCTTTCTCTCCTTAATAGACGAGCTTTGAGGACGCCCATATCGAGTACCAGTGGTTAGTGTGTGCTTGTTGTTGTCTTTGCGCGGGATTCACGATACGCTGTGTCCAGGTATGCGTTAAAAATTTCAGCTACCACAACGGTTAGAACATGATTGGCTGTAGACGTCGCGATGGAGATGTGCGACGAGGCGTCAACGTGGGTGTGTCCACGTCAAACGATGCTATAGCTGCCAAGCACCAATACACATTCTACAAGCTCTCATATATCAATAAACAATAAGCACCACTTCTGTGAGTACACGTTTCACTTTCGTGTTATACCGATTCCTATGACGGAGGGATCACCAATGTTTTAGATGTGAAGCATCTTATGGCGAAGGTCAATCCGGTGGTGGTGGTGGTGGTGGTGTGCGGCGTGACCACCCTGACTGCACATGCGCAAACCTTCTCCACGCACCTCCTCTCCTAGGTTCCCCCCCCTCTCTCTCCTCTAGGCATCCCTCCCGCGGCGTTTACACACCCATTGCGCATGCGCGTCCCCTCCCCCCCTCCCCTACGCTGCCCCCCTCTCTCCTCTAGGCATCCCTTCCAGCGGCGTCCGCACCCCCACTGCGCATGCGCGTCCCCTACCCCTCTCTCCTCTAGGCACCCTTCCCTGCGGCGACCACACCCCCCACTGCGCATGCGCGTCCTCACCACCCTCTCTCTCCTCTCCTACGCTCCCCCCCTCTCTCCTCTAGGCATCCCTCCCGCGGCGTTTACACCCCCATTGCGCATGCGCGTCCCCTCCCCCCTCTCTCCTCTCCTACGCTCCCCCTCTCTCGCCTCGCAACGCCGACGCAGGCAGCGTCTGCTATCGAGTTTCTTGATTGAAAAACCGACTGCTCGCGCTTCACAACCGTTCAACGCCGACGCAGGCAGCGTCTGCTAGCGAGTTTCTTGATTGAAACATGATATGACCAGTCATTCATGTTTGTCATACAGTCATGTTATGCCATACCAATTTTGGTATAAATCCCATTGACGATACGGCCAGGAGAGCCCAAAGTCGTAGGCGGCTAGGTAGATAGATAGATAGATACGCTCAAACTCGCCGAAGTTCTCTAAGAAATGCTTCGCATTTAAAAACCGACTGCTCGCGCTGCACAACCGTTCACTGACCACCTCGTACATATAGGCACTGGAGCTTCACCTGCAAGGTTGTCCCGATGGGAGATTGCTCCTGTGCGTTGTCGAACGATAAAAATGCGCAGCGTGCGCGTTAATCGGAGTCTTCTGTCTGTCATTGCCCATTAGCAGCGATTTGCATGTTCCAGTAGGAAACACCGGCCTATCACTGCGTGATTGCGCCTTCCCCAGATTTCTCTCCTGCGCAACGCCGCGATGAGCGCCAGCGTCAACGCCGCCGCCAGTGTAAGCGTTAGCGCCCGCTGCTTCGCATCTGCACATGGTTCTCTTTGGAGGGAGATGGTGTAATTTTTTTTAGTTGCGAAGCATCTTATGCTCGGGGCTATGTCTGTCCGGCGTCCCGGGTCCCGCGTCCGGCCACTTTCATGAAGTAGGGAAGCACCCATTATGCCGAACCAGAACACTGAAGTAATATGAAAGCCGTCAACCCTACCACAATCATCAGAGTCATGGCCGAGAGCACAGAGAGGTTGCTAGCAATGGCTAGGCAGGTGGTGTCTGCCGCCCAGGTTGACCCCATTCCTTAATCTTGCTTGCATGTGTTTGGAGGGGGGCTTAGTCCGTCCCTCCTTCCCGCGTCCCACACCACCACAGCGCATGCGCGTGCCCTCCTCCTTTCTCTCCTACGCTCACCCCCTTTCTCTCATCCAGGAATCTTCTACTCTACGGAGCGGCCCCCCGCGTCCCACAGCGCGTCCCCTCCCCTATGCTCTCCTACGCTCGCCCCCCTTCCTCTACTCTAGGAATCATCTACTCTACGTAGCGGCGCCCGCGCCCCACATCCTCACAGCGCATGCGCGTTCTCTCCCCCCTCTCTCCTCTAGGAATCCTCTATTCTGCGGAGCGTGTCCGACGTCCCACATCCCCACAGCGCATGCGCGTCCTCCACCCCTCTCTCCTCTAGGAATCCTCTACTCTACGGAGCTGCTCCACGGGGGGCGCCACGGTAGTTCCGCGGTATGAAAATTACGGAGCGCGCGCGCCTCGTTCTCTCTCCGGTGCAGCGCCGCGATGAGCGCCCGGACCGCTGCCGTGAAATGAGAGCGGCGACGTTCCTCCCGCTCAAGCTAATTATCTCCCCGCTGCTTCGCATCCACACATGATTCCATTTAGCGGGAGATGGGGGAATTTTTTCCGTGTTTCTTGGTTCAAGCATTATTGTTTCCAAGGGCCTAAGTTTAACCGCGTGGCGCTCCGGACGACACAAAAATTAGTGAACCGATGTTTCTTTAGATGCGAAGCATCTTATGCTCGGGGCTACGTCCGTCCGGCGTCCCCCGTCCCGCGTCCGGCCACTTTCATGAAGTAGGGAAGCACAACTATGCGAACCAGGACACTGTAGTAATATGAAGGCCGTCAACCCTATCATAGTCATCAGAGTCATGGCCGAGAGCACAGAGAGGCTGCTTAGCAATGGCTAGGCAGGTGGTGTCTGCCGCCCAGGTTGACCCCATTCCTTAATCTTGCTTGCATGTGTTTGGAGGGGGCTTAGTCCGTCCCTCCTTCCCGCGTCCCACACCACCACAGCGCATGCGCGTCCCCTCCCCCTCTCTCTCCTACGCTCACCCCCCTTTCTCTCCTCTAGGAATCTTCTTCTCTACGGAGCTGCGCCCGCGTCCCACATCCCCACAACGCATCCTCGTCCTCTCCCCCCTCTCTCCTCTAGGAATCCTCTACTCTACGGAGCGGCTCCAGCGTCCGACATCCCCACAGCGCATGCGCGTCCTCTCCCCCTCTCTCCTCTAGGAATCCTCTACTCTACGAAGCTGCTCCCGCGTCTCACACTCCCACAGCGCATGCACGTCCCCTCACCCTCTCTCTCCTCTCCTACGATCCCCCCCCGTCCTTTCCTCTAGGAATTCTCTACGCAGCGGCGGGCACGACAGGTGGTGTGACAGCTGCATACTCCGCTGGGGCGCCACGGTAGTTCCGCGGTATGAAAATGACGGAGCGCGCGCGCCTCATTCTCTCTCCTGTGCAGCGCCGCGATGAGCGCCTGGACCGCTGCCGTGAAATGAGAGCGGCGGCGTTCCTCCCGCTCAAGCTAATTATCTCCCCGCTGCTTCGCATCCACACATGGTTCCCTTTAGCGGGAGATGGGGAATTTTTTTTAACATTTCATTTCTGTTGAAGTAACCTAACTATTGCACTGCAAGTAAATACAAGGGCAATGTACGTGGAAATAACTACAAACAGTACTGTGTCCACAAAAGCGTAATTTCGGCTATCTTTAGCGAGCCATTCCTTAATGATAATAACGTCCGAAATATTCATTTTGTAGTGGGAATCCTCGGTACGTTTTTTTTATGACTTAATGTGGGTATTGATGTCTCGCTGCGTCATATGCTTGATTTTTTTTCAGAGCGCACTGCCATGCTGGTCAGACAAGTGCCAGTGAAGCCGAAGCCAGAGCTGAGCCCGAGTTTGCATGCTGCGCCCGATAGCTACGCCAATACTGAACACCAGCTCAGCAATCTCTGCAACAAAATGTGATAGATAACCTAATCCACATGAGCAATAGTCTCATTCGTGCACATATTAATCATACGTGTCTTTGTATCATCACCCGAGATGATTGGATATGTGTCAGCAACGCATTGAATAAAATTACTTTGAAAGAAATGTTCGGTCTGTAACTTTCACAGCATGTGGGGCCAAAGTGTGGACACAGGTGCGGCCATCGGACTTCCTACCTTCAGCTAGAAAAGAGGATGTCCAATGGCCTAGACAACTATTCAGAAACGTCCAAGTAACACGCACGTATTCACGAACACTTCCGGCAAAAAAACATGAAATTGAAGATGGAAGGTGGTGTTCAGTTGGTGAACAGTGGGCGAACGTGTGATGACAATGCCGTTAGTACGCTGAACCATATCATTGGGATAGCAATTATATGGACACTCTCCGCGGATTTTTGCCGTTGCCGTCGCCGTCATGTCCCGGATATGTATATCTACTGTATATATGGGAAAGGCAGAAAGAAAAATAAATCACTCGAAAAACATTCTGAAGAACCCGACAGAGGATTCGAACCAGCGAGCCCTTGCTCCGCAGGGCGCTGCGTTGACAAATCAACCACGTGCCATGTATGCGCCACCGTTATAACGGTGAGCTATTTATGTAATTAATTTACCACTGGCGGTACGAAGATCT
Source organism: Rhipicephalus appendiculatus (assembly GCA_030522465.1). NCBI lineage: Eukaryota > Metazoa > Arthropoda > Arachnida > Ixodida > Ixodidae > Rhipicephalus > Rhipicephalus appendiculatus. The sequence continues at coordinate 18,848 of JALIZH010013934.1, read as the reverse complement.
TGGAGAAGCTTCAGCGTGTTTTCTATCACGCAACACTCCTGCATTTTCGTTAATTATAGAAACTGTCCCTGAGACGCGCACCACAAAGTGGCCCCTTTCGGTAGCCAGTCCTGTTGCGGAACGAAAAAAGAAGAACACCGGGCACACTCATAGAGTTTCATACAATAACCTAGAGCGGAAACTGGCGCTGCGATCGTTGTGCCACCATGGGAATGATGGGAAGTAGAGGCTTCGGGTTGCATCGCATTAGTTAGCGAACTGTCTAAACATTAGGGGCGAAGCACCTTAGGGCCGAGCCTTGTCCGATGTCCGCGGTGTCCGTCACGGGGAGATTCGTGTATGTGAGACACACATAAAAAGGTTTAACAATACACTAATATCAATCACAATTGTGACAGAACATTATAAACACCTAGAATCACCTTTGGTTGTAGGTGTTTTATATTGTTTAGCCACAATTATGATTGATATTAGTGTATTGTTAAACCTGTTTTTTTTGTGTCTCACATATTTTACCCGAGCGTTGCCCCATGTAATGTAAATTGAGGGACATAAAGTGACATAAAAAGTCGACGACAAAGCTCGGTCCTAAGGTCCATGATGTCTAAGTTGAAGTCGCCGACTAGTATAAAAGGGTTCGTGCTTGTCCTTGTTTTATATTCTTTCGCAACAATTATGATTGTTGTTAGGCTATTGTAAATATTTTTTATTCACACGCACACATATGTTTCGACAATAGCAACGGTTTTCTAACAACCACGACAGCGGACAGTGAGCGCCGACGACAAAGCTAGGTCCTAAGGTCCATAATGTGTACTTTGAAGTCGCCGACAAGCATAAAGGGTTTGTGCTTCTAGGTGTTTTATATTGTCCTGTCACAATTATGATTTATATTAGTCTATTGTTAAACATTTTGTCTGTCTGTCATCCACGCATCTCCCCGTGACGGACACGACTCGGACGCTTTTCCGAAGGATCGAACGGCCACTCAACGGATAGACGAGCATGGCTCGCAGAGCTTTGACCTAGGCGATAAGGGAACACTGCAAGGTTCGGTACTTTCGCCATTCTTATTCAATCTGGCTATGGGAAAGCTCTCTCGCGCACGGGGTGAAATAGCAGATGTGGAGCATACCATCTACGCAAACGATGTCACCATTAAGAGCACCGGTGGCAGCGATGCGGAATTAGAAGCCCGCATGCACGAAGCCATCTCAGTCACCGAAGCACATCTCACCCCGATGGGACGTCGCTGCTCTTCCAGAAAATCCGAGCTGCTCATCTACCACCCTCCCAGACGAGGGCGCCCATCAAAAGACTGGCGCAGACCCTTCCCTCCATGCACATTGTTACACGACTCGGACGGCAACCGCATACCTACGGTCGACAAAATACGAATCCTCGGACTCATCATCCAAAGTAACGGCTCCAACTTGGTGATGCTGGAAAGCATCACGTTCAAGATTGGGAACGCGCTCCCAATGTTTCGGCGCATCATGAACAGGCACACAGGACCGGGCGAGGACAACGCCATCAGAATGGTCCACGCTTTTGTACTCTGTCACATTACATACATGGCTGCGATGCTCAACTGGAAAAAAGTAGAACGGCAAAGGCTCGAAGTACACATACGACGCGCTTTCAAGACAGCGTTGCGGCTCCCCGATAAGGCTTCTTCTGCTCTTCTCTTACAGCTAGGAGTGCTCAATCCCCTTGCCCTAATAATTGAGGCTCACCTCACGGCACAGATCGCACGCCTGCTTGGGCAAGACGGTAGAACATAATTCAATATAAGAGCAGCGCAACAGACAAACACTGACGAAGATAACACACAGCGCTGACTTTCAACAATGATTTAATAGCGCAGCGATGTACATATATATATGTGAGAAAAGTGGGCATGCGTACAAGACAGCAATTAACAACCACTGCGACATAATACCAGTAAAACTCTTGTCACTTGTTGATTGAGCAGGAAGCCAGTACGCAGCTTAAAATTGATCGAGATACGCAATCTCTTTTCACAATAGCGCAACTGAACGGGAACTTACACATGTACCGTCAAACTTACTTATGTGATAGGCCTCAATTGTCTCCCGCGTGGCCTGCGAGTGGTGCTTGCCTATTGCCTCGCAACGCTCAAAGAGGGGCACGCAGCCGCAGTCACGGCAGTGGATTCCGAGGTGTCCTTGAACCGCATTGTGCACATTATTATTATGCTTTTTTAAACGGTCATTCAAGCACCTTCCGGCTTGCCCCATGTATTTCTTTCCGCACGACCACGGAAGAAGATACATGACGGCAGTACCACAAGGAACGAAGCGCGTTCTGTGTTGCACAGAGCATCTTACTCTATTTGCAGCAGGTTCATTCACCAACTTACAAAGCGTTGCTAGCTTTTCCGGAGCGGAAAAGACGACAGTGATTACAGCACGTTGCCTAATTTTTGTCAGCCTATGCGAAACGTTTTGCAGATAAGGGAATGCAACACAGTTCTTAGGAACTGTCGCTTGTTGATGCTGAGATTGCCCTCCTTGGTGCTTGATTTGCTTCAAAAGCTTTTCCGCTGCAGCAGAAATCAGCGCATTCGGGTAACCAGCGCTTAAGAGGCGCTCGACCTGTGTTCGGAAATTGCGTTGCATCGAGTGCGGGCATGACCTCCTAAGAGCGTTAACGAGGCAAACATTAATGATGCCCCTTTTCACAAGTTCAGAATGAGCTTGCCAGCATACTACATATCCTTCTGATACCTTACAAATATGCTAAGACAACAAGCTGAGTTTCTTCATCTGCACTATGTAGCCTAACAGTGCACCTAAACAATTACATAAATGTATATCTCGAGCTAGCGGTTGCATGAACGAGGCGCACCCACTGAGAAAAAAAGTTTTTCAAAATAGCGATGCATTTGAGATTGGCGCTAACATATTTGCCAGAAGAATGCGCTCCTGCTCTAGTTACCCAGTTTCACACAAACGCCTTTTATACGTATACAGGCTCCAAGATAACTGCCAGGCCAGTACATTTGGTCCTACACATAAGAACGTGCCACTGCAGACTCGTACAACACTCAACATTTCCATCTTTCTAACTCGCCAGCTACAATAGGCAAGTTGCAACACATTCATTCAAATGTATTAAATGCTTTTCGGCGCTATTAAGCTAATTACCAGATTATGCATTTCGATTTTTAACGCAAAAAATGTCCGCGTTTCGAGTAGACCAGCTTCAGAAGTACCATTGTGCTGCATAGCCACAGGCTGTTTCTAATTAGCTTTAATGAGAAGAAAGAGACACTCATATCGTCCTAAGACAGAAAGTGTGTGTGTGTGTGCTCGCGATTATGCCCTGAACACGTAGTGGATTAGGGCAGAGGAATGCACGGTTAAAATCCTGCTGTATTTGTGATGCATTCTGCCGTTACCGTCATATAAATACTTACCGACCACCAGACACCAAAATTCCAAGTAGTATCTGCCCACTTGGTTGCGATGACAATGGCATTGAGTTTGAGAAAATACTAGAAGGACTGGTTCGTCTCCGGTACTTGCGCCTCAATCTGAAAGATTACGAATTGGATGTTAAGTTAAAAGTGACTTGACATATGAACGAATGAAGGAAGGGAATGTTCGAGGGCTCGTTTCTTTGTTTTATACAACCGTAATGAAAACTAGCAGATAATGAAGCCAAAGAAAGTTTCTATACAGCACTTTCTTCAGACATAGTTGTAATCAGCGCGTATGTTTTTGCAATTAAATGGAAATGTTAACTTTGCACCAGCTCGCCGCGCTTCTACTCGAGAAGTAAAATAGATATGCCTAAGCTAATAGATGTTTCAAAAACGGTTTATTGTTGATACACCGCTTATACAATCAGTGCACTTTACAGTCGCTCGTCCCATTCACATAATCGAGAGAAGTAGACATCCAAGCATCAGGACGCACCTTTTTTCGCTCCAGTCTTTTCTTTTCTCTCGACTACGCGCCTCGGCGCGCACAGTCTTTTTTTTTTCTCCTTGCGCCTTCGGGCGCGCAGCCCCTTTTGAGGGCTACTAATGGAACCTCCGGTTTTTAGGAGCAGGGTTGAAAAGGCACCCCCGGGGCCAAAATACCAGACCAAGCACCTCGCGGCCCTCCGCAACTGGCTTGACGAAAATGCGGCAAAAAGGCCTAACGGAATTCAATAAACAAAAGGAAGTCACCACCACGGCAACTTCCTCGGCGATGTCATCGACACGTAGCCAGCAACAGCAGGAGCCCCCCGGTCCCTGAAAACCAACCAAGCTCGCCCTCGGGCGCGCAAGAGAGGGAGAACTCCGCTCCGGGCACCCCCCTCTGAAGCACACAGGATACAAACACAACGGTATCCAGTTCCTCCTGGGAACACCGGACACCATCCTCATCACCCACCACTTCGGTAGCGACGTGTGAGGCAGCGGGATTCGCCACATTCCGCTTCTCCACCTCTCCTTTCCCACCCGGCCGCCGATGTCAACAAGACCTCGGCGCCCGAACCCAAGACCCCTGCCTCACCTCCAACACTTTGAAACCGAGGCGGCACCCTCATCTTTCGACCGGTGGGCAAGCAAACCAACCTGCTCGCTGTGTCGCGAGATGCCATCGCGGCATTTCTCTCCGGATTTGCCGCAACTCGGCGCGTCCGCGTCAACCACCAACGCAACCTCGTGGCCGTGGGCGTGCTACCATCCGCAGACCCTGCCACACCTCTTGAAGTTGACAGGATTTGCGACATCCGCGTGAAGTGCAAGCTACTCGTGGAAAACACCTGCGTGGGCACAGTGTACGGTGTCGACGCGGATATTGACACCGCTGACATCATGGCCAACCTCGACTCAACCGTCCCGGTTGCCTCGTGCGTACGCCGCGGCAAGTGCCTCACAGTCACATTCGAGGGCACCACCGTTCCACCGGAGGTGTCCCTATTCAAGCTTCGGAGGCCGGTCCGTCCTCGACTCTTAAGACATCTTCAGTGTGCTCGCTGCGGCCGCTTCGGGCATGCCACATCGTCCTGTTCGCGCAACGAATGCTGCCTCCGTTGCTGCGGCAGCCACTCCAGGGGACCCTGCCCAGCAGAGCGCCCGCGCTGCATCAATTGCAGCGGCAACCACGCTACGAACGAGCCGCGCTGCCCTTCCTGGCAGGTTCCAACGCAAGGCCGCCGTCATTATCGCCTCTTCGGATGGCCCCGTGACGCGCCGCCAAGCACTGGAACCGGCCAGGGCAGCTGTCAACCACACCCAGCGTGGCAGCGCGGCCCCCTCCTGCTCCGGTGCTCAAACGGGCCGCTCCTTTCGCGACGCCCTTACCGGCCGTCGTGAGAAGGACAACACACCCTCTGTACCTCTTCCATCGAGTGCCTCGTCGCCAGCCGACGACCCAAGGGACGCCGTGCTTGCCGCACTTGCTGCGGTGCTTCGTGCGGTGTTGGTCCTCCAACGGACTCACAGGCTCGAGGATTATGTGCCGCGGCTTTAGCCGCTCACGATGCCATCACCGCCAACCTGGATTCACTCTCCGAATACGGCGCCCACTGCGAGGTCGACCGGACTTGCTACGTGAGTGCGGAAAACCTCTTCTTCTTCTTCTTGCCCGTGTGTAAACATCCGGCGCGCACATCGTGCGATTCACTGTTTTCCTCCGACATTCTCGGCGGCTTTTCCCGATGACTGCGTTTCGCGTGGGGCTCGCGCTCGTACGATTTCGGGACGCGGGATGAGAGCGCATTTTTACCTCTCTCTCGATCTTTTTCTACCTCTATCTTTCATTCCCCCTCCCCCCCTCGCCGTGCCGGTGGTGGTGGTTGTGAAAGACTTTATTATAAAAGAGAGTGTATGAGCCCTCGAAAGGGCCCTACAGACTAGGTGACATCCTCAGTCCGGGACGTCATTGGACATTACCGCTGTTTTTGCACGCGCAATCAGGACCTGTTGGGCCCTGAGGTCGGAGCAGCTAAGCAGCGTGGCCTCCCAGTCCTCTCGCGTAGGGTTGGGGAGGGGAGAAATGGCTGTGTTTAGCTGGCAGGCCCATACCATATGGAAGACATCGGCTGTCTGCCCACAGTGCTTGCACCTGCCATTGACTGTGGGGTCAAAATATTGCAGTATGACCGGCTTGTTGAGGTGTCCTCCATTGAGAGCGACAGTTACGAGCCGGCACTTTTCTCTTCACTTTTCCTTTAATAACCACTTCGCGCCATTCATACAATCAACCAATCTCTCCTAACAGCTTGAACAAGTGCGAATGCTGTTTTTAGCGTGAGCTACACGGGCTGAGGTTGAGCTGTTTCGCGGGGCTCCTGGAGAGCCGTGCTGCGCATGCGCGGTGAGCAGTGACGTCACACGGCGCACAGCTGGCACGCCGGAGCCGCCGCCGCAGCGCGCGCCTCCCCGCATTCCAGAGGAGTGACGTCATAGCTGCGGCAGACCCACTGGCGCCCGCGCGTGCCCTGCTGTGCGCCTCCGTTGCGCAGTAGTCCAGTCTGGCGCTGCGCCGTTGCCGCATGATAGCGCTTCTTATTTTGTGCGCATGCGCAGAGGTATCAGTGGGGTATACATATAGCGGGGCTTTATCAGTGTGGTATAGCCATGGAGAAGGAGAACGAAATAGCTGCTCAGCGGTGCAGAAGAGCGGAGAAGCTTAACTCATCGGATGCCGAAGTAGTTGCTTGGCAATTAGCGGTTGAGCGTAGGAAGAACGAACAGAAGAAGGCTAAACGTGCTCACGCTACGTAGCGACCAGAGCACGCCTATCTCGCACCCAGGCGCCTAGTCTCCCGACGGCATACCCTCGCACCCAGACGCCATGTTTCTTCTGAACTGCGAGGGCGTGTACCTGTTAGGCCAAGTTAGCATGGCAAGCGGCGTCTCTGGGACTTTAAAAGACGAGCAAGCACCTATTCACGCCGCTCCCGCTTACAAGAAGTCGTCTGGGCACCACTAAGCCGTCTTTGTATGCGAAAACAGTCAGCGCAAGAGGAAGATATCACTCAGCACTGTCTGTGAAGATAACACGACGCGGGAATCGTGCCGGTGCGGTGTTTTCAATAAAACTTGTAGCTGGGCGAGTTGGTTCATACTTGAAGGGTAAAACTGGTGGGCGCAAATAAACACGACAGGGACACGGAAAGGATTGTTCATCCTTGTTCATCCATGTTCATCTTTTCCGTGTCCCTGTCGTGTTTATTTGCTCACACCAGTTTTACCCTTCATCCGGCGTTTTCAGATTCCACAGATTTCCAACCGCCACGAAAAACACCGCGCTCCGCCTCCAGTGGATAATTGCAATCAACAGGAAAAACTACACTCCCAGTAAAAGTATACGAGTAAGTACACTTACTGCGTGTATTCAAGCGTGACGCCAGCTGTTTTGCTATACAGCTGTAATTTGCGTGCAGTAAGCCTGTAGTGTAGGGCACCAAATCAATGCCGTACTCTTTTGTAGCCCGCATGCCAATAATAGGAGATAATACGACTCACGCGTACACGCAAACTGCGCACCTTTAGTACAAATGTAACGGCGTACTATCGCGATGCAAAGAAACGTGAACCGCGCGAAGCAATGGTTTTTCACTAAGTCGAACTGCGACATGCCTTGACCATGCCTTGACTGCCGCTAGGCAAATCTGTGCTTTCAGCCGGCGTCACCATAGCACTATAAAATCTTGCTCTGGCTGACACCTTCGCACCGCGTGTGTGTTCCGAGTGTCAGGAATGACTGGTTTTAATGATAAACACATGTGGTGCATGAGCGCAAGCCGGAGCGTGATTCCACCTCTACGGTGACGCCGGCTGAAAGCACCAGTTTCACCTAGCGACAGTCGAAAGCCACGCTTTCCACTGTTCACGTTTCTTCCCATCGCGATAGTACGTACCTGATAAAGTCCCTTCCACAGTCTGCAATGCATGTGCTAGATTCCGGACTGTCGAGGAAGGTCTTCTCGACGTTTCACAAGAAAACAGATACATATCTATGAGAGGAAAAGCGCGAAACATGCTTACAGCCGGACTCGGGTTAGGAAGTTTCGCGTTTGAATTGCGGAGCGTCTGCTAGCATGGCAGTTCAAGGCATTGCTTCGCCGCGCTTGCGACACATGGCGCGACGTGCTGCCTAAGTATGGCGGCACACACTGAACTCCCTGTATTCTGGTGTATATCCTGGCGTAGCCCAGCTAACCCCTGCTAAATTTCTTGTTTCCTGCTTGATTCTCGGGTAACTCTATGATAACTAGCTTGGTCAACAAGGTGAGCATCACTTTTCATTAGGAGGAAGAAAAAGTGCTTCAGGCAGGACAGTAAAATGATAACGGACACATCTCTCCCTTGCTCTCGCCATTCCGTCGCGTCTCTGTTATCAGTTTAATCTTTTTATTAAAAATGAACATAGATTATACCACCAAATTCTTACAAGTGCCTGCGAACACAGTCGCAGAAGTAAGATGTGAATGTGTGAGTTATGGCCGTGTACACACCTGTAGCGGAACACTAGGCGACATCGCACAATAATTAGCAACGACTTAGTGTTACGTTGTAGCTGTCAAACTTTCAGATTCATAATTGAGTAATTGTCTATCATAATTGTCTGCAGCTTAACAGGCGCGCCTTGCGAATGGTTTCTCTTCGTTCCCACAGCATCTGATGATTTCTTCCAAAAGGTATATGGATGGAGGATGTAAGGTAGTGTGGACAAGAACAGAAATGTGCAGAGTGTAGGCGAGTGGGGTTTCCGTTGACTTACTGATTGGTAGAAGTGCTCTATTCGATGTTTAATGTTGTGCAGCCAATAAAGCGACGAAAAGTGGCATTCGACCAATTTGTAAAGAAAACATTATGTGCATGCAGAGCATTGCTTGTATTCACACTTTATAGGCTTTTTAGTGTAGGCTACTGTAGAAGCTGTATGTGTAAGTTGAGAATCTACAAGAACAAAAAAAAATCCGTGTAATGAATCCCACGTAATTTTCCCGAATTTTAGTCCCTGCCAGCGGCAAATTGTCTTTTCGTCCACTTTACTTTCTTCTCATCTATATCAGAATTATTACAACACACTTAAACACTACAATTAACGTTCCCTATACCTTCTGTGGCTTCATTATCTGCTAGTTTTCATAACGGTTGTATCAAACGAAAAATGAGCCCTCGATAACTCCCTTCCTTTATTCGTTAATATGTCAAGTCACTTTTAATTTAACATACAATTCATAATCCTTTCAGATTGAGGCGAAAGTACCCGGGACGAACCAGTCCTTCTAGTATTTTCTCAAACTGAGTGCCGTTGTCGCATACAAGTGGGCAGATACCACTTGTAATTTTGTCTCTGGTGGTCGGTAAGTATTTATATGACGGTGACGGCAGAATGCGTTCACAAATACAACAGGATTTTAACCGTGCATTCGTGTGCCCTAGTCCACTACGTGTTGAGGGCATAATCGCGAGCAGAGTCACACACTTTCTATCTTAGGAAGATATGAATATCTCCTGCTCCTCATTAAAGCAATTAGAACACAGCTTCTGGCTATGCAGCACATTGGTACTTCTGAAGCTGGTCTACTCGAAACGCGCACATTATTCGCGTTAAAAATTGAAATGCATTAATCTAGTAATTAGCTTAATAGCGCCGAAAAGCATTTAGTACATTTGAATGAATGTGTTGCAACTTCCCTATTGTAGCTGGTGAGTTAGAAAGATGGAAATGTCGAGTATTCTACGAGTTTTCAGTCACACTTCCTTACGTGAAGGACCAAGTGTACTGGCCTGGCAGTTATCTTTGAGCCTGTATACGTATAAAAGGCGTTTGCGTGAAACTGGGTAACTAGAGCAGGAGCTTATTCTTCTGGCAAATATGTTAGCACCTATCTCAAATGCATCGCTATTTTGAAAAACTTTTTTTTCTCAGTGGGTGCGCCTCGTCCACGCAATCGCTAGCTCGAGATATACATTTATGTAATTCTTTAGGTGCACTGTTAGGCTACATAGTGCAGATGAAGAAACTCAGCTTGTTGTCTTAGCATATTTTTCAGGTATCAGAAGGGTATGTAGTATGCTGGCAAGCATACTACATACCCTTCTGCGGTTTGATATACAGTTATGATAGATGAATTTTCCATAGTGTAGCTGTTTAGGAACGGTGTTGGGACGGCTTCGTTCGCAAAAACTCTTTCAGACCGAATTAAAGTGTCAATCAAACGTAGCGACCATTGTCGATAAACTGGCATAGGTTTCATGGTATAAAATATAAGTAAGAATTTAATTTGCAAGTGAAGTCCGTTGGTCCGAGTGCAGTGCGTTCATGTTAAACAGTCGTGGACTATACATCCGTTGTCACGCGATCAACAAGCAAACTTGATGAATGCAATTACAAATCTGGTAGACAGCATACACCTCATTGAACACATCAAATTCTGACAAGGTTTGTTCTAAAAAAAGCTCATGAAAATTTCGTCCACACGTGTATGAACTTCCACGGGTATATAACGATGTGACCGAATATTCACAATGCACTTCGAACTAAAGGAGCCTTTGGAGACAACTGAAGCGTCGACATTTGGAAGGTGAGGCGTTACTGAATTTTGAATGTAATGGTGTTTTGGACTGTGCTGTATATACCTGGAAGTATTAATAGAGTTCTTGTTTCGCGTTAACGAATTAAAACATCGCTTTGGAACAAAGGCCATTTTATGTTTTTAAGGCCGATAAGCAGAAGAGGCAAACGCTGTTAGCACTAGAAATCATTATACACAATATAATAAATAATGTTCAGCAATTCAGAGTTAAAGATTACGTTAGGACACATGCTAAACTTTTCGAAATACAGTGGTGTTTTCGCAAGCGAATCTTTGTGCGGTAGCTGTTGAAGTCTGATAGATACGCATTTGCAAAGTGTCCGACGAAATTATTAATCAGTACGTGTTAAAACACTATAATTGGTAGATTAATATCAATAATTATTTGGTGCCATGGAATCCGTCCAGATAGACTCCAAAGCAAAAAGCTCTGCTTCTTCAGGCTAAAGAACGTTTCTAAACAAACTCTATGGTTTACGGTTTTCCTGTCGACAAGTTGTGCGTAACAGCTTTGTAGTGGAACTTTATAACCTCGCTTAGGAGCAGTTCATACAAAGTAATCACACATCGGCAATGATATCTTTGAGAACTTCATCTAATGGTGGAAGGCATGAGGCGTGATTGTTAACATTGTTTGATGTTGTTAGTTCTGCATGAGCATCTCCGCTTGATCGAAGATCACACTAATAGAAATAAAGCAATGAGTATACGTTAGCAATATTGCGAAGTTCTTTCGAATATGGTAAGCGCTTGCGCAGAGACCACTAATTTTATAATGGTGCTTGTATGCAATAAAAAAAGAATTACCGAAAGAAAGGGCAGCATTAAGGTATCGGCGACAACTCATAATCATAAACTGTCGTACAAAGAGATTGTTGATGGGCGTCAAGGAAAGCACTTGCTCTTAACGTATCTCTGCGCTGTGTCCAGCAGGCCTCGGAACTATTTTCCTTTTAAAAGGACCTAATATGGAGAACACGCATTTTTGTGCATCCGTCCAAGTAGCACAAAACGGATAATTGACGTTTTCTAAACATTTATCCGAGACCATATAAACGTTTAGAAAACGGCAGGGATGAAAGCAAAATGTCTAGAAAACGTCTTATACCTCGTCTAATGTCCGGATAGAATCCGTTTTTAAGACAATTTAGAAAACGTTTTAAAAACAATGAGAAATCCCATACTGCGAGAAAACATTTTAAAAACGTCACGAAAAGTCCCATTCTGCTAGAAAACGTTTTTAACACGTCTTAGAAAATCCCATTCCTGTCCCGTTGCATTGTCTTTGAAAATACATTTTCTAGACGTTTTTAAGACTTCGTGCAGAATCTCGTTTGTTTTTGCTGTGTTATTTTTGTACGTGCATTTAGTGCACGTTTATAGGGAGCCCTCTATGATGAAGTAATAAAGTTACTCTATTCTGTAAGTACTATTACAGAGTGAGAGCTCAGTAGATTCACAGACTAAAGTGGTGATGTCGTATATCTATTACGTAAAACAGCAGCGACTCCTGAACAGCATAGAAACGTAAAAACCACGAAATCACATAAAGCATGCGACTAGATATCATACAGAAGCGGCAAAAGAACACAGAACATCGCGGTAGTTAAACTGCAGCTGTATGGTATCCAACCTTCAAGAACACAACTTTTTGTTGCACGATTCATCATTAGCCAACACGCCCAAGCAACCACTTTAGCTCATCATTAGCAAAATTGTTGTCAAACAACTAACAGTGCAATATGAGAAAGCTTAGGACCTGGTACAGCCATTCTGCAATATGTAAGCCTCGTCTCAATTTAGTTCTACTGAATAACATACTAGGATGAAGTGAAGAGAATTTGTCGAAAAGGCGATGTCGCTGAAGCCGGCGATTCGGCAAGTGGCCTAGCTTCTGTCAGGACCCTGACGAAGACAGCCTCCATGTTGAAACGTTTCCTGAACGCTTCATCTTCCGCTGAACTTTTTTTTCGTAAGAAGGAAAGAGAGAAAGAAGGAATAGATGACAGGCAGGGTAGTTCAATAGCGTCCAGTTTGCTACCCTACTTAGGAGGCGGGGAATGCGGGAGTGAAAAATACAGAGAAAGACACACATTTCACAACGCACACACCATTCCTTCTTCATTTCTTTTTCTACTGATTCCTCTTTTGTTATTACTCACCCGAATGGGCACGCCTGCCACTCCTTCCACAACCCAGCCCCTTTTACACACTTGTCCTTTCCTCCCCTTTGTTTGACATGGAACATTGTGTACGAAGCTTAAACATACGCGCGCCAAGGCACGCACTTGTGGCCTTGGAGAAGGCAAGACCGCTGGTTGAAACGTTCTCCGTCAGCGACTCCCTGTGTTCGCAAATTTTTAGTCTCTACAACCTTCCGTCGTCCCCTAACTTCTGGCTTTTTTTATATCAAGTTATCGAGAAGTTACACGTGACATTTTGTAGATGATTCAGTGATGTGATTGACCAAAGCCATTTTGGTGCAGCTTCTGGAGCAGCTAAAATCTTACTTTGTAGCAGCATAACCAGCGTTTGGAGCAGTTACTTGCCGCACATTTTCGGACGCAAACATTTGTCTCAAAGCCGGAGCTGTTGCACCACATGTCAAAGATGTTTTTAAATGACGCTGGCTTTCCCTGACGCGTTAGTTACAAAACTGGAAGCACAATCTGTCATAATTTTTCATGCATTCTATTTACTTCCCCAAAAATGTCCGATTACATTTGTGCTTTTAGTACAACCTAGTCCTGTATTGTGTGAAGAAATGTCTGCTGTAATGCTTTATGTACAGAATCATTAGGGTCCTGGCTAATAAGCGGTTAAATAAGGAACAGGGTTTAGTAGCTGGTACTTTCTTCCAGTTATTGAATGTGTGCTCGACAAAATTTACGTTGATGGGGGGAGTACGTATTTACATTTGACAAGCTGGTTGACATGAAGAGTTGCCGAGGTCGACAAGCCCAGCCGAAATATACCGAAATACCGGGACACCATGCCTTCTTGGCGAAGTAACAGTCAGTGCATAGCCCGTGGCATTGTTGGTAAAATGTACCCAGTGTATGGTCTTAAAACTTAGGTACCCTGCGTGAAATGTTTTAGAAGTAAACTAGAACAAATAGCACTCAAAATGAAAAAAAAACTAAATAAACGGCCGGTTTTACATACACGTACTGAATTACTGCTATCAAAAAAGTCAGTCAAGTAAGACTGCCGTGCAAGAACAACTGGGCCATTATTACATTTCTCTAGCTGTATTCACAACAGTTAGAAAATATTTTATTGAACTTAATAATGTTACCTCGCAGTATGGCCTAGTAGTAATAGAAAACTAATGCAGTAAGCTTCGCAGTATGGGCGAGTTCAAATGTAACGAAGAAAGTTTCGCAATATGGGCGAGCAGAAATTGTCTTACCTTGCGCCCAGCAACAACTTCAACTACATGGCACATTCCTGTATACTGCGATGACCCCTCGAAATCACAGTGGTAACCCATGGATTTCGAGTGCCTGCTGTCATGCTTCTCACCGAAAGAACGCAAAAACGATGTCTTGGCGCATGCTTGGCGCAAATAATGAAAATTTTGCCAAGATGTAGCAGGATGTAGCAGGTTTCACCTCTTGGCGCAGTTTGGCGCAATTGGCGCAGCTATCACATCACTGTGATTTGCCCAGGAGTTACAGTCAGAACTTTCATCGTACTGTCAACATGCACAAGAGCACTTTAGCAGCCGTGTAATGCTATAGATGACAAACCACAAAAAGAAAAACCAGTCAAGCGTACTGCACCACACATGGCTAATCAAATGTGATGAGCCTAAATTGATGAACTGCGAACCACGCATTAGTGAATGAAAGAAATTCTTGGATGCCTTCATGGGACAAGATTAAAATTCAAGGTTCACTTGCATCATTTCGTAGAGCCAGCCTGATCGGTTCATCCTTTGTGCGATATCATAAATGTGTGGCGTTATGAGTGGTGATGTCAAGTCGTCATACTATTTATTTGATCCAATAAAGTTGACCATATTCAGTCCCAAGGCAATGAGTAAATGACAATGTAAGCGTCTTTTTCGTGGAGCTGATGTTTTTTCCCTACTCATCTAAAGTATATTAATCGCAAGTCTGGCGTGACGAGATTCCCACAAAATGAAAGTGTCAATCGAGCTTAGCCTCGACGCGTCATGCGCATGTGATGAGAAGCTGTCAGAGAGCAAATCGTTCCTGTCAACCAATAGCGGCTGTAATTTCCTGTGTCACGTTGTTTCCACGGAAACTTGGAGAATGCGACTGCAAAGCAGCAAAGCAGGATATAATTTACGGAACAGATCAAATTGCGGAAACCTTTGCCGTCCTAGAAATAGGGTCACTGAAATTTTAGTCTGCACGTGGAGGAACATCAACGGGTATAAAACACCAGGAACCAAATATTCACAGAGCACATCAAACTAAAGGGTTATTCGGAAAAAACTGAGGCGCATGAGCTTCGAAAGCTAAAGCTTTGCTAACTACTTATTGCCTGGTGCCGTTGATGGTTGTCGCGTTCATGCCAGCAGTATGAATGGAGTTCTTGCTTCACGTTGACCATGACTTCAAGTTGACCATCACCAGCGCTATTTAAGTTCTTTTGCGCCATAGACGCCAAAGGCGGACATCATTTGGACTAGAAAATATTATGCGCAACGGAACAACTACCAATCTCTCAGTAATTAACAATTAAACATTGCTTCATGGATCATATTAGAATGTTCCGCAATGACATGATATTTGAGCAAATGAAGCTTCACGCGCTACCTTCGGAAATTTCAAAGATATACAATGCCGAAAGACGTGTTTAAAAGTTAAAGAGTATGCGGTATGACAATGAACTCAATCGAGTTATTCTATCCGCGTTTTCTTAGGTCGTAACAACCTACTAGATAAGAATACAGAAGCAAAGGCACTGTTTTTGTAGCGTAAGCTACACTGGCCGAGGTTGAGCAATTTCGCGTGGCTTGCCGAGAGCCGTAGTGCGCATGCCCGAGTAGCAGTGACGTCACACGGCGCACAGCTGGCACGCCGGAGAAGGCCTGGAAGCTCCTGAAGTGACGTGTCACTAGTGGGCTGGCGTTTACTCGCGTGAGCTCGCTCACTAGTCTGTCCGTCTAATTTGTCCGTCCGTCCGTCCACGTGTCCGTCCGAGCGTCCGTCCATCCATCTGCCCGTCCGTCCATGCGTCGGTCCGTCCATCTGTCTATCCATCCGTCCGTCCGTCCGTTCAGTTATCTGTCTGTCTGTCTGTCTGTCTGTGTGTATGTCTGTCTGTCCGTCCGTCCGTCCGTCCGTCCGTCCGTCCGTGCGTAGCTCGCGCTACGTAAATCCTCGCGTAGCCGAGCTAGGCCACTGCTAATTTCTTTTTCACACTAAATGACGCTTCTATGCAAATTGCGTTACTTGTTGATTTCGTGGTGGTAAATAGTGAATAACAGGTACGTTGAGATTGACGACAAATTCAAGCATTTTTCCCAGCGATGCAAGATATGAGTGTCTCGCTCGAGCAAACATTTGGATAAATGGTCCTGTCTTCAAGGCAGTACCCGCCTTCTTTAGCAACGTGTATTTGCACGGTTCCCATACCCATTCCCAAAAGTAGATGAGTGAAAGACAGAAATTGCGAAAACGTGAGGAGAAAGAAAATGTTAAGCTCATCCACCCTTCTACACAGAAGTGGAGTAAAGGCGAGACAGCGCGATAAAAAGTTGTACCCTCTGTTCAAGGATTTTTCATCTCCTTCACGTGTGCACCTTCCGCTGAACTTCTACATTCCAAAAGATTTACGCAAGGAATTCACGAGAAACGCGGACATCGCTACAAAAGCATACAGTGACTAGAGAGGCCAGGAGAACGAGATATGGACCGAGCAATAAAAATGTCTGAGCTACTGGCTGGAATCTACGGCCTACTCAGAAATCGCACATCAGGGAAACATAAGGTGGCGAACAAGATTGCAGGAGCTTTGGCTCACAAAAAAAAAATCTGAGTTTCACCGCAAGGGCGAAGTACTGATTGCGATTGTAAGAAATTAGAATATTATATGAAGAAATGGTAGCAGCAGACTCCTTTGGGATCCGACCTCGCTTAAGTTTTAAAAAACGTGTGTTTAAGCTAATGCAGCCGCTCCAGCAAGAGATGATGTTTTTGCACTCTCTTTGTGGGCTCAACGAGAAGTAAGCAGTGAGAGTATAGCAGCCATACCAGTCATATACTGATGTCTCACGCGATATTGCTTTCGCCAGCTCTCGCGACTGCGGCCTTGTGGTCAAATTTCTCAGTTTTTACTCGAGCGATGCAGCCCCCCCCTCCCCTCCTCCACACCCATTCATGCTCCTTTCCCTAGTAGCAAGACCAGCTTGGCGTTTCCTGTCGGCTCAACGAGCCATCAACGGCTGGCCTCGCACGAGGGGGGCGATGTTACCGCACGCACCCTTGTGTGACGGAGACGACCGGCTTGTTTCATCTCCGCTTGTGCCGTGTTCGCCCACAGCGCTTTCATGCTTTTACTCGCGCGTATAATATACCATGTTGGGGGGTAATGTTATCGGATTTGGACCTTATAGGGACCATAACGGCGGTGGAATTTCTATGCACGGAAGGCAGCTGTTTTGTTCATGCAATAAATAACCAACTCATATATGAAATGGATTGATACACTTGAAGTTGCTTTAAATTGGTGTGCCAAATTGACTTGTTTTATTTTTTCCATTACCACTATTGCCCAGGAGAAAAAAACATGCAATCTGAAAGTTATCCTTGTGGGCTTGACCATATTTGGCCTCATCGTTGCAGGTGGGTGCCTTTCTTTTGAGGAGAGAATGCTTATCTTAAATCAGAAACAACGGCTTCGTAATTTTGCCTACACCGTTCTGAGAATTCGGTTAACACTGAAAAATGTGCATCGTAGGAACACAGTGATAACAAAAGGAAAGCTTGAGAGGTAATTAGACCTCTCTGTAGACATTTTTGTAGAGGTCGCATAATGTTTAAATCTTGAGAGAGCTGTCTTCTCTTCAACACAATTCTTGTTTCTGTGGTAACGCTCCTAGCAAGGCACATTTTTGTGATCACTCAACATCACTGTCCTATTATGCGTTTCTGGGCTGAAGCATTATCGAAGGCAAGACCTATATTTTGCTCCAACTGAGCCAGTTTAATGCACTCATGTTTAAACTTCATGGCTTCATTCTATGTAGATCCCTTCGATGCGCAGCTGTTGCGTTTCCGCTAAGACCCAGGAAGTTTTGACGAAACGGAACTATACATGCAGTACATTGCCCGCAAAATACCGCAATCCCGTGTAATCGCTTTCAGACAATAACTTTCGCTGTAATTGCAATATGCATATTCTCGAAGTAAATATGATACTGAGGGTATTGAGGCCTTCACTCCATCATGTGCTTGATTTTTCCAGAGAGCGGTGCCATGCCGGCCAGCACGAGTGCCCAAGAGGCCGAAGCAAGGGCTGAATTCCGAGTCTGTCGAGCGAGCAGAGCAAAGCAGCGCCGAAGAGGCGCGCATCAGCGAGGCATGCATGGCATCCCTGTGTGGCTAGCATCCTGATGCAACGGAATCGCATACTTGAACAAAATCCTCGCGCTACGTCCAATAAAAATCGTTGAAGCCGCTGCATGCACGTTCACGCACTGTGTATCCATATTGCAGCACCGAAAGTCAGGGTTAGAGGAAACCTGCAGAACGCATTCAGGCATTAAATAAAGGTTCGTGAAAAGCAATGTTTGTGCTCGACCTTAAAGCGTCATGATGCGCATCACTCGGACTGAAACATGAGCGTTTGTATTGTTATTAAGGCAAAAGCCTGATATACTCATGATATATGGTACTTTATGGCGCAAGGGCCAGTGATAGCCTAATAGCGCAAGGTCATGATGCCGGATTTTATGAATGATGATGTAACAACCGTAGCAGCAACCTCAATAAATAGGACGTGCTGCGGACATTGAAAACTAAGTAAGTCTTAAAAGTGCCATAGTGATTCATGTTTTAAAAAAACCGGCAGATCCCACGCATTGTGGGAATCGATGTAATGCCAAGCACCCAGCAAGCAGCGGATCATGCTATACATAACATGCATATCATGATTTACATGCTAGGACCTGTCATTTATGTTCGTCATGGAGACACGTCACACAATACCAATTTTGGTGTATAATCAAGCTAGCGAAGACTGCGAGCACACCATGAGCGTGGCATGTAATACATGCCGTAAATGACACCCAT